>VWZZ01002953.1:145091-284671 GCA_013399095.1 Psophia crepitans
AACCCACCCAAACAGATCGACAAACACTAACCATTTACCCGAGTAAATCAAGAATCACTTCACTGAAATACATGGAATGTATTCTATAAATAGCTGAAGCATTTAGGCCTTGATGTTTGAGTGGCTATTGAGTATTTTGTAGGAATGGCTAGAGATTTTCTGGTAAATATGAAGATGACAGGTATTGTGATGTATTCCTAAAGACAGATGTAGAGAAATCAGGATTTCTATCCTGAGGTTTGTTTGCACTTTTTTTGGTCAGAATTTATTGTGTACTCATAGATTCATGTTTCATGTTTATTTTATAATACATGTATTTTATATACTATATAGATGTCTGAATAACTGTGGATAAATATCCAGCAAGTTGTTTCATATAGAATTTTAATAAAAGCACATTATATAGTCTACTTGTACAAAAAATTGTTCAACAGTACTTTGCTTTACTTCTTTTGTGGTTGTCTAGCGAAGAGCAGAAACTGGTTGTTCTCTGTTTTGTGAGTGTTCAGATGTCTCTTTAAATATAATAGATCTTAGCTACATTTTCTTTTTTCCCCTCTCAGGAGTGCTATTAAGTAATGTTAACATAATCTTTTTGTAGGATACCAGTGCTCACTAGACACTAATCAGAGGTCATCTATCATCTGTTTTCTGACTCCTTAGATTTGTCATCTGACTTAATAGTCTCTGCTAGTGTAAGAGGATGTCATAAAAAATGCAGAATTACTGTAAGGCATGTCTGTACTTGTTTCTAATAATTTCTGGTATGTGGCTAATAAAAGTGTTGTTTGTAACACCAGTTGTATTGCTGCCAATCCTGCAGTGAAAATGAGATACTTCATCCCCAGAGCTGGCCCATGAATTATGAAGTAAACATACAAAAGAGCTTGCAGTAGAGACAGAAACGTAAATAATATTATGTAACTGCATAAATTTTAATTTATGAACCTAAGATGGTTTAATAGCAAGGCATTTTTAGAATATATTAAAATATTAGAGCTGCAGTTTTATTTACCAATATCTGGAAAAAAAACCCAGAAGTTTCATGAAAGACTGAAAAATACAAAATCTTAAAAATTTAATGTTGGAGAATGACAGGGACTTGGATCATGCTCTAAATTTATTTTGACCTGTTAATTCCTCAGTCCTTGTCTATCATTTCTATCACTGTCGTCTTCAGGAAATGGAAACCTTTCCTTAATGTTCCATTAGAAACTAAACTTGCAGGGTTTTTTTTGCATGATAAGTCAACATTCTTCATTTCTGAAATTATTCAGTGTTCTGTTTCTTGAACTCATCACCAAAGCCCTCTCTCAGCTTCAGCAAATCATCTTTTTCCTTTAATGAAAGGAATAAAATGCAAGACCATCACCATATAAGCTTAATCAGTTAGCAAATGTAACTGAAAAGGATACTAGCTTCTATTGTACAAGTATAGGAGTTTCTGAAGGCAGAACACTATTTCCTCTCCTACTTGTCTCTGTAAGAAAAATAAAGACACCAGAAAACTATCAGAACAATGCAACTATTTCCCGAAAAGGTGAAAGTGCAAATGTAACACTTAATGCTTTTTATAATCTTCAGATGACGCTCTCTTGACTGTCTGTTGAACTTCATTGATCATTATGACAATAGGTATGTTCTGCTGCATAGGAAGAAGTTCATTACTGCATAAGATCTCTTGCAGTGGACCTTAGACCAGTGTCATTTAGCTAGTCTGCTCGTGTGTGTACTGTTTATTTAGCAAATACCAGTCTGTGAGTAAAAGAAACAAAACAAAAAAAAACAAACCCACATCCACCAAAACAAAACCTCAAACAACAAAACTAGGACTATTCTCACAGTGGCTGATTTGGTTTTCTCATCTGAGCTGAGAAAAAGGGAAAGTGAAAAGGAAACTAGAAGCTCTTCCACGTTTCTGGTAAGCTGAGGCATCCTTAATAACAAAGACCCATGTAACATAGGCTGCTTGTATTTGTAATTACCTTTATGTCTTTTCAGTATTTGAGTAACTACTTTAGTTCAAAGACTTCCTTCTAAACTAAATGCAGAGGGGTGATAGTGGTGCTTGACCTGTTACTTTTCCCCATTTCTGGACTGAGATATGTATTACACTTTCTCTGCAGGACAGCAAAGTCAATCAATGCTCTTTTCTGTGAAAATTTCTCAGCAAGCTGGCAATTGAGCAGACCCAATAGTTCAATAAACACAATCCCAAAAGGAATGGGAGTATGGATATAGTTGCTAGTAAGCTCTGGTAGCACAGAGAAATACAAACAAAATCTGGAAGACATCCCAGCTTCTTCTCCCCACTCCACAGAAAAGAATATTTTGCAACTGAGGCCTTTATTAGCCCCTAGTTAACTTTATCAGGCACCAGATTCATCAACTAGAATAAAAAATATCATTAATGTCTTGCACTTGTAATTACAATAGAGGACAACAAGTTGAAAATACTTTTGGACGAGGCATTTGTAAAAGTAGTTCTTTCTGTCTTTCTGGGTTTTTGAAGTCTGAAATGACTACCAGTCACTCAGAAGTAATTGCATTCTTTTAATGCCTGTATTTATTTTTCATTGCAGATTGAGCAGATTTTTCATTGAGTGAAAAAGTCACTGTGTCTCAATCTGCTGGATTGGAAAGGGAAAATATGCCATGTAGTAAAGTGTCTTTGAAATTAGTCATATTCTGACCTGAATATGTTGTGGTTACATACTGCTCTCTGAGTTGGTTAGACGTAAGAAATAGCAAAGGTGATGTAGCATGCAATGTTCTTAGGCATGTGCAATAATTGTCTCTAGCTGACATAATAAAAAATGTTGTTTTGCCAAGACTTCTGTAGTAGCAGATAAGTTTGTTGTCAGAAAAACAGGGATTCTAAAGCAGCATTAATAGTAATTTAAAAGTAAAGGCTTCATGTTGTGTGAAACCTTCATTCTAAAGAGTCTCTTGAAGATTTCTGAATCTGTGAGATTGATCTATGATGGACTAAGGAAACTGCAAAGAAAGGGATTTGAGTCTCAGCTCAAATAAAGAATCTTCTGTAGACACCTGGCAGATATACTCAGCTGGAATGTTGATTAGTCTCTCAACCAATGAGGATGAGAGTTCCTGACTAGTGGGCTCTGAAACTATGCCAGAAAGGAGACAGAAGACTGATAGCAATTTAAATTTTAGGTGAGGGGAAAAACAATATCCTTTTTTCTGCTTTGAGAATCAAGGCAGAAATGAGACTTTAGGCTCTGAATCTCAAAACAGTGTCAGTTGTTCACTCTGTTTGCACTGCAACATGTGCATGCTATCACTGGTAGCAAAGTAAAACTGAAGTACTATATTTCAGAGGAATAGCGTGCCATGTGAACAGAGAGCAGAGTTGAGGCTCAAAATTGAAATGGGCCCGCTGTTGAAATATGGCCCTTATAGACAAACTACACAGATGGACATGCACCTTGATGATGTGATGTAATTCTTCTGACTTTAGTATCTGTTTATCAAATGATCAAATGTATTTAGGAATTTAAATCCTGTGTAAGTGGGGTTTTAATACAGATAGTACCTATTTGTAATTTTTGTCAAGATGAAGCTAAATGTCTGCTTTACTTCATAATATTCTACTTAAAAAAGCTTGCATTATGTTAGTAGTATGAAAACATAGATATGCACTCTACTCAGCAAACGTCTTGATTCTGTGAGTGTGTAACATTTAAGAATGATGGTTTTCCACTTGGAATAAAGAAAGGAGCAAAGCTGGTGGATTTACCCCAAGTAACAGTTGAATAGTATTAACTTCTTATCCCTAGAGCTCAAAATGTACAGACCCTAGGTCGTTAAATAAATGGAAACTGTTATGTACTGTTATTTCGGTAGGAATGGATTAACAACAACAACAACAAAAAAGAACACCCTATCCGAAGTAACAAACGATAGATTCTTTCAGCCTTTCTTTTCAAAGCGCGTCAGTTGACCCACAGTTATTTTTCTCTTGTCCACTTCTTGTTGACTCCTGCTATCAAATATTTGCTAAATATCATGGAATATCTGAAGTTGGAAGGGGGATCCATAAGGATCATCGAGTCCAACTCCTGGCTCCACACAGGATGAGCCCAATCAGAGCAGATGACTGAGGGTGTTGTCTAGATGCTTCTTGAGCTCAGTCAAGCTCAGTGCTGTGACCACCTCCCTGGGGAGTCTGTTCCAGTGCCCGACCACCCTCTCTGTGAACAATCTTTTCCTAATATCTAACCTAAACCTCCCCTGATACAGCTTCATGCCATTCTGTCAGGTTCTATCACTGGTTACCAGAGGGATGAGATCAGCGCCTGCCCCTTTGCTCCCCCTCCTGAGGAAGCTGTAAACCGTGATGAGGTCTCCCTTCAGTCTCCTCCAGGCTGAGCAAGCCAAGGGACTTCAGCCTCTCCTCATCTGTCTTCACCTCTAGACGCTTCACCATCTTTCTTGCCCATCTCTGGATGCTCTCCAATAGTTTTATGTCCTTTTTGTACTGTGGCACCCTAAACCACACACAGCACTCGAGGTGAGGACGCACTAGTGCAGTGTAGAGTGGGACAATCACCTCCCCAGAGCGGCTGGCAATGCTGTGCCTGATGCACTCAAGGATACAGTTGGCAAATATACATATACCAGTTAACAGTTATTCACATCTGATCTGCTTTTATAGATCCAAAAAGGATTCTAAACAGCCTTGAGCAAATTTGCTGTCTGTTGCCATTGTTATTTTCCAAAAGTGTTTTTTGGTTTTGAGTGTTTTCTCCCATGTGAAAGTAACGAGATGCAGACTGTCACTCAACAGTCCTATCTCTTTTGACCGTCAGTTCTGGGAGAATGTGGCCCAGCAGACAGGCAGAAAAGCAGAGCAGTTAGCACCCAGTTTAGTCATTCAGCTAACACCTGTCCAAATCTAGCTTACAAAAAACCAAACCAAAACATACACAAAACCAAAACCACCACAAAACAAACCCCCCGACAACAAAAACACAAAATCAAACCCAAAACCTTTAGGTGAGTATTTTATTCACCTGGATGGAACTCTATCCACAGCATTTCATGAGTAACTGTGTCGAGAAGTGTATTAAGAAAGCACACGGTGACAAAGTTTTCTCTGTTGAACAGAGCAGAGATTCAGCAGACAATCGATGATTATCATTACAATAGTATTTCTTGAAGTACTTTCTACTTCTGAAGAAAGGCATACCAAAATGTGCCAGGAAAGAAAAGAAAACAATTTGAATTATAGCTTTTTTTGTGTGTGTGTGTGTGTGTTTTGTTTTTTTTTCCCCTCCTTAAATGTCAACAGCTGTTTCGTTCTGTAAATTGCAGATAAAACCATACCATGTACAATAGCATGGGTGTCTTTGTATGTTCTTATATAGAACAGCTAATGTTAGAGACATTTTTCTAACTTGCTGTTTAAATTACAAACAATCTGTTGGTCACTTCAAGGGAAGGAAACTCCCGTGTTATTTGCAAATGAAGTTCTGCTGGTATTATCTCCCTTCAAATATTTATGTTGACAATATCCTTACTGGTTTTGAACTGTCTTCCTTTTATTTTGGGTAATGTGCACAATTCCTATTTCCTATTGCATTTTTTATGACTTCTTAAAAAGATGCTACTTATTTTTTCAGAAACACTTTGATTCTATCAAATTTTATTGTGCTTGTTGGACATTAAGTGTGTATTTAAGTGTATCATATTTAAGTACAGTCCACTGGAGAACATTTACATTTGTCATTTAATTTGGGTTTCCTGATTTGCCGCACTCCTTTTGGACACTTAATTGTTGCTATATGTAGACTTGCAATTATGTCTCCTATTTTGCATAGCATTTAAGTGCCTACATCAGTATTGGAATGGATTGTAAGGGGTCTGGCCAAATAAAGCTGTTCCTGATAAAGGTGTGTATGACAGCTAAAAATAGGCCTTTGAAACAACATGGTTGACATTTTGACAATATGATGTTTGCATTGTTGTATGTTTTCATGATATAACAGTGTTCCAATGGTTAAATCTCTGTCCCTAAACTTGAACTATTCTGTAAGCTTACTGTAGGTCAACTGTAAGCTACATTTTTGGGTACCAAAATAAGAGGGAAATTCCTATGTGTTACAACAAATAGCGTGAAAGTCAGTCTGTCACTTGGCTCACTGGACTTAAGACTTGAACATGCATATGGCAAAAGAAGGAAAATCATGGTTTTGGATGGGAGAAGTGGTTATTGCAGGGCACTGCTATGTATCCAGAGCAGCACCTACTGCTGGGTTCTCCTTCTGTCAACTTGCAACAATAAAACAACAACAGAATTTGGAAGTGTGCAAAATGAGTTGGCACCTCGTGATCTCTGTCCTTAGAGCAAGCTGACATTATCCAAGTAGTGTTTGTTCTGCATATCTTTATGAAAAGTTTTTAAATTAAGGCCACAAAACTTGTCCTGTGATTTTAAAAATTGGGACATGGAGTACAAAACCAAAATAATTAGAAATGTAAATGCATTCATAAATGAATTACAGTTATTTGAAACACTACACAGGTTTTATCTCTGTGAAATTTCCAGTGAGGAGATATAAGTAGGTCTGGGATTAATTTGTCCCTTTTAATGATCTTGATTTACTTGTAGAGTTACTGTCAATGTGCATGTAGGCCAGGCTACTCACTTCCAGAAAGTCAGGAAAATTGAGCATATGTCATTCTAGAGTGATTACGAATGGATAATTAAAAAAAAAATAATAAAAAAAAAAATGCTTGGACTGGTGTTAAGAATGTATGCTTAAAATTGTGTTAGTTGACTTAGGCTACAGGCAAAAGAAATTTGTATATTGTTCATGCAAATATATATACACATTTTAGACTTTCATTAGCATATTAGGCATATTAGCATTTATCATAATTTTACTGCCGAGACCAAGTCATAACATCAGTTACTCATGTTTGAGAGATTAGGGACTAACATTTTGCTATTTATAGGTGGGACTTTGAGTTAGCTGTTTTCCTTTTGAGAGGGCACAATTCTGAGAAAAGAAAGATAGAAAAGGTGAAATTGTGTTGAAGGCAAAAAAATTGTGTGGCACTGAAATGGAATAGAATTCAAAACACACAGACAAGACTCAAGGTATAAAACTTGGTAAAAATAGGGATGAGGATTGGGTAAGTGTACAAGGAACAGAGAAGGGTATAAGGCTTGCATTGCAAAAATAATTTTAAGAAAAGGTAATAGAGTAGAGAAAATAGAAACAAATAGAATATCCATGTAGCTGAGAGATCTCCTGAATATTTTTGTTAATTAAGCTATATTTGAAAATTTAACAAACCAAGTTTTCAAGCAAACATTTAATCAAATTCTTGGCAAAAGTGAGATAAGATTTTGCCAACTTTCTTTCTTTGACTGGCTCTTATTTTTAGTGTTGTTTTGGAACCTGTACTCATTACCATTCTGCCTCACTGTAAAAAGTTCTAGTTCTGTTAAAGGGCTGTTTGCTGCCTTTCAGAATGCACATGTTGCTCCTTGTTCCTAGTGCAGAGCACGTGAATTTTATTCCAGCTGAAGTGGATATGTAAGAAAGGTCTTCTAAAACAAACTAATATCTCTAGTGGTAAAATAACAGGTGGTTCTCATCTGGCTCCTTGTGTTTGTAGAAAAGGTCTGGTCGAAGAGAACATTCCTGTTGGCAGTCTTTGATCTTAATACCTAGCATAAATCAGTACAACAAGGAACATGTATCTCTCTGTCTACAGTGACTCTTTGACAAGTAGATATGTATGAAACCTACTTAACTTCAAAACTGACTGGACAAAAATTATGGAGAGAGACTACAGTCTCACATTCTGATTTTTATTTTACTGCTTGGTTTTTTGTTGGTTTTTTTTTTTTTTTAGCATTGAAGTCAGGCTCATTTCTAATTGAGAAATACTTTCCTACTCTACCTATGCACATTAGATTTTAGACATCTTACCAGAATTTCTGTATACTTGATTAAATTACAGATTTTGATGTGACGTTATCTTTACTGTAAAGGTGAGGACACAAACATATGCAGACTATAACACACATTAAGGTACGAACCACTTACAGCATTTTACATCTTTTGGCTTCTTTTCAAAACTATTATTTTATTTTTCTGCTTTCTACTGTGGCTGCTCTCTTGATCATTCTCTCTCAGAAAGCAATCTTCTATCTTCTATCAGAAAGCAGTCTATTTGCCATTGCTGGCAAATCAAGTTTAAACTTGGAACAGAATTATTCCTCAGAATACTGTGATAGGTTTTTTGTAATAAGGATACATAACCAGTGCTAACTAACCAGGTAATAAAAATCTGTATAAGGTCATTAAAAGGTTATCAAACCAGCTTGTATCTGATTTGAATCAATGTCTTCTCTAAAAAGGGCATTTTAGCTTTTACGTGTATTTCAAGGGAATTCAGCTTATTCTGAGGTGTGCTTTGAGCACTGAAGCATACTTTCATGTGCACTCTGTACACCTTTGTTTTCTTGGTTGCCATTAAACATCTATCAAACATAAACATCTATCAAAGCAAGAATATGTGCAACTGTAGTTAAATGTTATTCTGTAAATACTTAACATTATTTGGGGCTTTGTAATTTTTTGTCTCCTTTTTCTTTTCATCATTCTGCTTGATGGAAATTCTTAACAATCAAAAACTGTTTAGAAAAATGAAAATAATTCACGTGTGGGAGATGTTACAACGATACAATGACCATGCAGAAATTCAGACAGCTTCAAAAGATTTTAGTCCTTTCATGACGTTCTGGGGTGGGTGGGGAGGGTAAATGCAGTTTGTGGAGGTGGTTAATAATAACTGCCATATCAGAATGTATTGAAGTGAGGAGCAGAGGAGATTATATTAAACATGTATATATGCTAAATCTGCTCATGCACTAGAATCTTCTGTGAAGAAGAAAATGTAATTTGTCTCAGCTTTACAAATACTCGTTACAAAATACTTGTATGAAAACAAATCCGCGTCTTGGTGGGGTTTTACCTTATCATAATAGTTGTCTTTTTTTTAATGCAAGATTTTAATAGTAAAAAAAAAAAAGCATTTAAAAAAATAATTATTCAAAGCATTCAATTTTGGGAACCTTTCTCAAGATAATTGAATCATTCACTACAAAATACTTCATCTAACTTTGGCACTATGTAAATGTCTAAATATTTCAGTCCCTTTAGGGTCCAGTGCAATTGGAAATTACTTATTGTACTGTGGCAGAATATGTAATTCAATGGCAAGTCATTGTTTTGCGGGGGGGGGTTTTGACCTTTGACTTTTCATGTTACTATATTCATAAAGGAAATACCTTGGAACTGAGGAAGACTTAAAAATGTAAGTAATGTCATACTTTAAAACTGCTGCATATGCAACCAATCATTAATATTACTTAAAAGTATTGGAAACTTTTTCTCTGCTTATTCAGCTTGGTTCTATATAAGGGAGTGTCTGTGGCTCATAGGATGCTCAAAAGCACTGTGATACTTGCCCACTTGGGAATATATAAATACGCACTTGTGACTGAGTTTGAAAACCAATCTTCCTTTCAGGTTTTCATGCTGTGTCTTTGAGATATCACATGGCAAGGGTCTCGCTGGGATAAAGAAAAGGGGATGTCTCTGTGGGAGAATAATGGCTTCTATAACCTTGATCTGCTTTGTGCTTACTTATAACTTTTTCCTCTTACTTTTTAAAAAATAATTAAATGCCATATGGTATGATTTGAAACTTAAGGAACTCTTTTTTTTTTGTCTATTTCGAGATGACTGGCTACATAAAAACTGTGAAAAGATTAACCCAGTGTATCTTCTCTCAAATTATCATTTTTTGACATAGTTTAACCCCATGCAGCTGTTTGCTCACTGCCCCATGGTGAGAGGGGGGAGAGAACTGGAAGGCTAAAAGTGAGAAAATTCATGGGTTGAGATAAGACAGTTTAATAGGTAAAGCAAAAGTTGGGCACTCAGGCAAAGCAAACCAAGGAATTCATTCACCACTGCCCATCAGCAAGCAAGTGTTCAGCCATCTCCAGGAAAGCAGGGCTCCGTCACGTGTTACTTGGAAAGACAAATGCCATCACTCCGAACATCTGTGCTGCTTTCCTCTTTCCTGAGTCCCTGATATGCTAAGCATTATGTCATATGGCATGAAACATCCCTTTGATCAGTTGGGGCCAGCTGTCCTAGCTGTGTCCCCTCCCAACTCCATGCGTAGCCCCAGCCTACTCGCTGGTGAGGTGGGGTGTGAAGCAGAAAAGGCCTTGGCTCTGTGTAAGCACTGCTGAGCAGTAACAAAAACATCCCTGTGTTATCAACATTGTTTTCAGCACAAATCCAAAATATAGCCCCATACTAGCTACTGTGAAGAAACTTAACTCTGTTCCAGCCAAAACCAACACAAATCCTAAATTTTAGTTCTAATAAACACATTAAAACTTACTTTAAAGTAATGTGTCATGAGTTTGCATTTCCATTGAGAATATCTTATGTAACATTATTGGTAATTCCTTGTTGAAATAATTCCTGCCAACACTTTGCTTCTGGACTTTTGTATTCTGTTAGCTTTTGGAAAAAAAAAATGGTTTCTCTCTTTGCTGAAAGTTGCTGATATGAAAATTACCATTAGAAAGTTTTTGAATTGACTTTGTTTTCTTAATTAAAGGTTTTGTAAGTAACCTATTTGTGGATCTGGAACATAAGATGATAACTGGCTATACTTTGCTGAGATATTTCCATTCATTACCAGAACAGTAACAAGACAAGTCTTTTTCTAACAACATTAATAGATTTGAGTCATGCACACTGTCTCATAAAAGGTTGTCTTTCATAAATTCTATCTGGTTCAAATAAATAATCTTTACTTAATTAAAATCAAGTCAAATTAATATTTTTGGTGTTTTGTTTCTACTAATTTGCTGCAGTCATAGTAGGTCAAACAGCCTTGCTGGTTATTAGCTTTCTGAAGTAATTTAGAAGTTAATTTTTCTTCCTGCTAAGAAAAAAAATAATTACTGTATACATGAGCATAAAATTATTTAGAGCTGGTAGAAGTAGAAAAACATGAACAGAAAAAGAAATAATTAGTTACTAGTCAACCTGTAGTGTTTCTACATGCTCAGAAGGGTAAGGTCATGAGCTTAAAAATAAAATGCTATTGTGTTTTTCAAATCGGTCCCACATAACATCCTTGTAACCTACTTAGGATGTTACGCTCTGGATGGGTGGACATGTTAACAGAATAGAATAGAATAGAATAGAATCATTAAGGTTGGAAGTGACCTCAAGGATCATCTAGTCCAACCATCCCCCCACCACCTATTACCCACTAAAGCACGTCCCTAAGTACCACATGTAACCTTTCCTTAAACACCCTCAGGGATGGTGACTCCACCACCTCCCTGGGCAACCCGTTCCAATGCCCGACCACCCTTTCAGAGAAGAATTTTCTCCTCATCTCCAACCTGAACCTTCCCTGGCGCAACTTGCAGCCATTTCCCCTTCCTACATAGAGGTACAAACCTCCATGTAATGATAGCTTATTTTTTTCAAAGTGGCTTTGGAAGCAATGTTTTGATCTGGAAAAACAGTTGATGATTCGAAATCACATATTTAGATCCCAATATAGATTTGTATTTTCCAAGAATATTGTTGAATGTTGTGCTTTAGGTGAATGGAGAATGGGTACAGTGTCTTATGTGGACTTTGCTTCTATGTTTTTCCCATAAATACACTAAGAGATTATATATTTTCTATGATTTCTTATGGAAATCGTGATAAAGTGACTCAGCTTTGTCGGTACAGATTGTTAACATAAATAACAAGAATCTCATAAGTAAATAAGCATGAATACATTGGATCTGTTACAAATTCAGAAAATTCAGGATCCTAGAGGTCGTTAACAGGTTCCTGGGGAAGAGAGTAAAACCAGGACAAACATAAACCAGTAGTTCCTTAAAATACTCTTCCGGACTGCAGCATCTTGTACCTTGAGGCTTGTTCTTTGGGTTTTTTCCTTGGGTTTTAAATAGTGGGCATATTTAACGGTGCAAATATTCTTCTTTCCCTTTTGCCTTGCTGGATTCATATCCAAATGAGAACTTTTGCAGCCTGGTGGAAAACAGATAGGGAGGAAAACCATTTCTCTGAACTGTAAGCATGTCTTGAAGTGTTTAAGTTGAGCTAGGACTACATGTATGCATTAACCTTTACTTTTTTTTTAATTACGTGACTGCATTATTTTCAGTGGATTTCTTAATAAACAGCGTTGTCTTATGAAGTGTTCAACTCCACCAGGTTAGATAAGTTTCATGGGTTAGATTTTATATGCCTGTGTGTATTTTTCTGGGATTTTCTGATTGTCTTAATAGCACTACATTTGTCTCTTACCAATAATGAACGCAAACTTACGTTTTTCAGTTTTCCTGCTACGCCATTACCACTCACAGACCTGCCACTGCTGACAGATACAAAACCAGCACATCCAGTGCCTTCTGCATGTCTAACAGTCTTTGCGCACAGCAGCTGTGCTCTTCCAGGCGCAAGAGAATTGCCCTATGGCACTAATAGAGTGTTGCCCATTTTCCATGTCTTTGGGGCAGCCAGCAATGTGTTGACAGAAGTCTGGAAAGCAACTCTCTCATTGTCAAAAGTACGGGATATCTGATGATATGGAGGGATGAAAAATAGATTTTAAACAATTGAAATATTATGCTTTGCGCTTTAATGGATATAAAGTATACAGTGGCAATGGATATAAAGTATACACTTTATACAAATGTTTTAAGTATACACTAACGCTTTTCTATGTCACTAAAGAACCATATTACTAAGTATGTTATTTCCCAACCACAACCAAAAAGTGAAAGAAAACTTCCTTTGCATCCTCAAATCATCTACTTGGATGCTTTCACACACCTCTGTAGCCTTTCCTACATCTTAATTGGATACATCAATGCCATATAAAATGCAAACAAAGGCTTTTTCAGTGTCTATCGGTCAGAAAATTCAAAAGTTCAAGCAGCACTGCAAGTACCCTGTGAAATATCCTATAATTTAAGAAAATCCTTATGCTTCCTAAATTCCTTTCCACCTCCATTTCTCAATATATTAGTGGAAAATTATTAACTTGTAGTCTTTCTGATTGCTGTACTGATCAAAAAGGGAGGAGTATTTTTTTAAGTCTCTTTGAAGAATAATGAAAGCAAATTAAAGATGAAGCAATTGAATAACATCAAAAAGAATTATAATTTGATGCTGACCTTTCTCTTTGCTACTGGTCAACTTCCTGTTCAGGATTATACGTTCTCAGACTTAGTCCAGACAGACGGTTCCAAGCCACAACCATGAATCCAGATGCACAATGAGAGTGAGCAAGTTCAAAACCAAATTTATTGAAAATTTTAAAGTTAATGTTATCCTGGTGACAAAATGTAGATCCAGAATTGATTTCACAATTATTAGCCTTGAGTTGAATTTCTTGAGCTACTGAATAGCTATAATAGGAAATAACATCATGAGTTTATGTTTTATATTACAGTATGATTATGTGCAATATATAGTTTCTGATAATTTCAGGTGTGAGTATTTACTCCAGAAAAATCTTTAACTCAACATTTTAATGAAAATATCTTTTTTTGAGAGATCTATGGTAGGCTGTTAGATGTTTCAGTTTAAATCTACAATGACAGAAGACCGTGATCATCTCTGCCATGGTACAGTTTTTGGTTAAAGGATTTTTCTGATGTAAGAGTATAATGATTGTCAAAGCAAACCCAAACTGCTGTGTAACTGTGTTGCACTCTGGCAAGCAGTACTATTAAACGGACTAATTGGTTTTTTTGTGGGATTTTTTTTTTTTTTGATTGCTCTACTACTCATGCTGACCAGAAATATAATGGGATATAATTGCTTAACAACAGTGAGTAAAATACTGTGTTCCTTTTTAATATTGGTTTTTTTAATCATAGATCTCTTGTGATGCTTACGTATAAAAAAAATTAGATATTTTTAAAATTGGCAAGGGCAAAGGGATCCACAACTATTTAGACCAGAGCTATCCATGACACAGATGTGTCAAATGCCTACAGAATGAACTTTTTCTGATTTAATTTAAATTTTTGGGTCTCTTTGTGGTTCGTTTGGGGTTGTTTGGGTTTGGTTTTTTTTTTTTTTTATTGGGTATGGGGTTGTTTTTTGTTTGTTTGTTTGTTTTTTTACAAAATAGTAGGCAATTTACTCTCCTACTTCTCTTAGTCTTCTTGGGAAATAATGGCATGTAAAACTGCTTTCACCCCCTACATTCTGTAATGACCTTGTGGTACTGATATGCTAATGTATTCAAATGAGACATTATGTTTCACAACCCACTAGCAGAGATTAAAAAATGCCAATATACTAAAAATAGAAATACTTTTGGAATGGGGGATATAAATTTAACTGTGTTCACTAACCTAGCAGTCAGGTTCCGAAAATAAATGTTTAGTCAAAGGCTAGCGGCAATATGGGAAGGTTGGTGCCACAAATATTTCAGCAATGGCAGCAGTGATTTCTTCATTAGAGGAGTGTTGGATAAGCTTTGATGTTAGAGTAAAATGTGGGCAGCCTGTGTCATGGGGAACAATCAGCCATGCAGCCTGAACGTTGCTGGAAATGGAAGGCTGTCATCAACAGCATAGATGGGCAGAGCCACAGAAGTACATTTTTGTTTCTAAATGAGCAACTGTCCACACTTATGCATCATGCTCTCTATGCATTACAGACTTCTTTCAGCTGTTTTCATGGCATATGCATCTGCCACAACAAACCTACAACCGTTCTGAGCAGCAGCACAGGGTACAGAAATACTTGCCTGGATTTTGTGTGCCCCTAGGCAAGTTTTGTGGCAGTTGCTGTTTTTCCTGAGTAGCTTGGTACACGACTACTTACAAAAAGTAGCAGTGAATTGGTCTCAGAATGAATACCTTGCAGTCCCAGAACTGACTGAATATCTTAATAATGTCTTTTTGTTAAATATTATGGTCAGATCCAATTTCTTTTGGGGCTGAAGGTTGGATAACTTAGATCAAGATAAGTTTATCACCAAGAGATAACAGGGATAATATTGTGATTCTGTAATATTTTGTAATTATGAAATATTTCCTGATTTACCCATTAGAAGGAAAGATCAGAGGAATTCCAGTTTGGGGTGGGGAGAAAGAAAAGATATAAGCATAATGACTTCTGTCTTTTCCATCATTGAACTGACACACAAGGTCATTATTTTTATTATTTTTTTTTGATCAGGCAGTTCTTATGTTGCTTATTATAGGTTCACAAATGGAATTAAACTTGCAATTTCCTGATATATTGTCCTGCAAGAAAATACCATCAATGGCTAAATGTAAGTAGTAGTAGGTCAACACCAGTGCTTGAAAGAGAAACTTGCTACCATTTAAATATAATTTGCCTTTTCAAATTACATCCAGTCTCTCTAAATCAGCCTATTCATCATGAGGCAGTGCAGAGGTCAAAGACTTTTGTTGAAAGGATAAATCTGAATTTTTCTTTGGCCTTTAGATTGCTACAGATGTTGAGGTTTTTGATTGCTCTTTGTACAAAGATTTCATCATCCAAACTTTGTATGTAAGATGAAATCAAACTGCATTTTTAGATAGCTGTAGGGTGGATAAGCATAGATGGGAATTTGAAGAACAATTGCTTCGAGAAGATTGTTTACATGTTCCCTTCAGAGTCTGAATTTAATACAACTTAAAAAAATCAATTATCTTTGTTCATTCTTTAGCCATTTCAATTTATTAAGGATAAACCTTTCACTATCACTAGATTTTTGGGATTGTCTGCATCAATTAGGTAAAAACGTTCATTGATTTCTTTATAATTAGTAATTAGCTAGTGCCTCATCTTGCATCAAAATAGTATCTTATAGCAGAAATAGTTTTTATTGTTGTACAAAATATTTTAATCTTTAATCTCTTAAGGAAAACATTACTGTATAGGAGATACGTGCAGATTCCTTTGAAAAGCTACACCATCCTCCTGCTGTCAATGTATTTTTTTGTATTTTGTCATCTACCAGAAAGCAATTGGATCCATCGTATTGATATGCCTAGAACTAAAACATTTGGGTATAGTTGAGAAGCATGATTATTTGGATCTGGGTTTTATCAGATGTTTTTTTCTTAGTTCTTGTTGCATAAACACCAGATGACTCCATATAGAGTCAACAAAAGCAGTTGAAACATTATGAACATGCATTTTAATTGCCTGTTTTGACAAACAAATAAGAAAAAAATGTTGTTATAAAGTTTTCTTGCCTATTTAAATCTGTGTTCCTTGTGTACTTTCTCGGTAACAAACAGCAGTCAAATTTCTCAGTGCATGTAATAAGAAAGTATGATTAATACTCAGATGGCATTATTATGGCTTTTCTGGCCACTACTTTCAGTAATTTGAAAATAAGTTTACTTAGTACTCAGAACATTATTGTGTATAAACCCTCTTCTCATATCCCCTTGAAGTTAGAAATATACTATATAGTTTTCCTATAGGAGAGGTTCAGTCTGGGAAATTTTATCTGCAAATTAATATTCACTAGATATATTGGATATAGAGTGATAAGTAATTAAGTTGTCCATGCAAGATTATTTTCAAACATCCACTAATTAATAATACTACATTGAATTTTAGTATTGTCACTTGTTTGATATAACTGGAGAGTCTTCTGTGACTCTTTAATAATATCCTTTTCTTAAACATCAAGCTCAATTTTATGATGTTTTGTACCACATCATTTGTTTCCGTGCCAGTTTGTCAGTAAACATAATTCCCCAATTCTGCCTCCCCCAGTTTACCCATCTGATTTATGTATAGGCAGAAATTCCATCTCTTAGGTTTTATGTTACTGTACAAAGTAGGTTAAATGCTTCTGCTGTCCTCTGATAAGATCCTGCAATTCCTTACTGTGAGGAGTATGGATCATTTGAGGAGTATGTTGTCGTGGTTTTACTCCAGCCCTCGGCTGGGCACCACGTAAACGCTCGCTCAGTCCCCCTCATCGGAAAAGGGGGAGAGAATCAGAAAGGTGAAAGTGAGAAAACTTGTGAGTTCAGATATAAGAATTTAATAAGTGAAGCAAAAGCCATGTGCACAAGCAAAGCAAGACAAGGAATTCACTCCCCATGGCAGGCAGGGGTTCAGCCATCCCCAGGGCAGCAGGGCTCCGTCACGTGTAATGTTTACTTGGGAAGACAAACGCCATCATTCTGAACGCCGCTGCCCCCCCCTTCTTCTACTCCCAAGCCCCTTATAAACTGAGCATGACGTGATATGGTATGGAATACCCCTTTGGTCAGTTTGGGTCAGGTGTCCTGTCTGTCCCCTCCCAACTCCCCGCACACCCCCAGCCATCCCGCCGGCGGGGCAGTGCGAGAGGCAGCAAAGGCCTTGGCTCTGTGTGAGCATCGCTCAGCAACAGCAAAAACATCTCTGCACTATCCGTGCTGCTTCCAGCACAAATCCAAAACGCAGCCCCACGCTGGCTGCTGTGAAGAAAATTAACTCGCTCTCAGCTGAAACCAGGACAATGTGAGTCCTTGGCTCTTTTTTGTTCTACCTGACTGAATTCATGTCTCTTGAGCATATCTTGTATTTTACACAATATTGCACATGTGATTTGACTGATGCTGTAGACTTTTTCTATTTCTTAATGTCTTCTCTTTTCAAACTTGTATTGTTTGGACCCTTTTTACCAACTAGCACGTGTGAGCTTTGCCCCCCTCATCATCCTCAAATTATGAGCTTCCCATTTAATAGCAGAAATTAGTCCTTGCCCCTCATATGATTATGTTAATCCCATTTCCGTTTTGTCTCTTCTGAAGGCTAATCAGGCTTTCTTTGTAAAATCCTAATCCACCTTTGCTCTTAAAATACCACGTAATTTCACATCAGCAATGACTGGCATTAATGCATTCCTACTTTGTGTTAGTTAGTGTAAATATGGAATAATATCAGCCTTCATTTCAGTCCTTCAAGGACTGATAACCTCCCTGCGGCCCAATAGTTTGTCTTTTAGTACTAACTGTTATTATCATCTAATTAAATAACACTTTATCTACAGCTCTTCAAAGTTACTCCTCCCCCAGAATAACTAATAATTGTCTACAATCATATAGAAATCATTACTAAAATTCAGATTCATAAAATCTGTCTCATAATCAGCTTTCATAAAAGAGAGACAGAGGGGTCAATCTAGTATTATATCTATTTTTTATAACTTATGCAGTATTTGTTGCATCTTTCTTTTACCTCCATATCTTTCTTTGGAATAATGATTTTTATTTGTTTTAAACCATTGCTCTAATGCTTGTATCTGTTTTGTACTGTTCTTAAATGCAGGTATTCCAGCTGATTTTTTTAAAACGTGTGCCTTAGCTATATCTCATAAACATACAGAGTGGATTTACGCACTTCCATCCCTTAGCTGCTCCTCTTGCTAGAGGTGAAGATTACTTCACCTCTTCCCTCCATACCCCCCCCACTTTGTTTTTGGGGTGAGATTGCTGGTTGTTTTCTATTTGTTGAAATCTATGACTGGAAGAAGATAAATCCAACCCTACTGAAGTAGACAGAATTAAACAAGCTTTAATCTAAACTGTGTACAAATAATCATAACTGTGGCATCAGAAATGAGCTTCCTGATATTTTATTTATTTATTTATTACCTTCAGGCTGTGGAGAGTTTTACAGCTTCATTTTTAAAAGCCTGCATTTTTTAAATCAAGAACTAAAAGAAGTTAGAGATCATTCAGCTATGCTTACACAATACTTTGCCATTTCTCTGATTTGCTGTGTAAACCTATCTGAAAGATGATTAGCAGGATGGGAAACTCTAAAATAATATTGGAGTTAAGATCATAATGTGTGTATATTTGGTACTGGTACTTACTTGCTACTTTAAAATAAACTTTAAATTCTTGTGCTTTAGTAGAGGTAGCACACAAGTTGTGGTATCTAAGTACATCTTCTCTCCCCTGGGCTCTGCACTGCATTGGCAGAAATGTTTGCCTGTCACCCAGAACCACACCGGAGCAGAAACCACTCTGGCTGTTAAGCATATGCACTGGAAACGGTGCGTATACTCTTTAAACTTAAATCCCTGTGTTCCATCCAAAATGAATTCTGCTGTTGTTTTGGCTTATTTGGGGTTTTTTTCCTTCAGTAGTGTCAGAAGGAAAGAAAAAAAAAAAAAAAAGCTGGGAGGAAATGGGACCAAACAATACTAGTTCAGGTGTTCTCTTATAAACACCTCGCTGCTTGAACTGATTCTGACCACAGACATTTCTTCGCCTAAGGAACCTGGGTAAACAGCCTGAGTAAGTAGAGGTAAAAGCTCTCATTTCAAGATTTGACCTTAAATCAACTCTTAGCTATGGAACAGCTAGGTGAAGTTCATAAATGTAATCACTTTACTGAAATTATGTCAGACAGCTATGACTAATAAACACAGAATTTCTGAGAAAGAGGAATCCTCTTTTTATGGGAAGGGGAGCAGTTACCCATGTTGAGGTTACAATTACAAAGTTGATTTTTTGTAAGCTTTTACAGAGAAACTTTACTGCCTTAAATTCCTTTGACATCGACTGAAAAAAGATCTTTTATAAATTAGTCCAAAGAGCAGAGGCCCTGCTGATCAAGGAATAATAATTTTTGCGATTATCCACCTGGAAGTATAGCATGGGGTGCCTTTTAATCCATTATGTTCTTATGGTTTATTCATGGAAAAAATATATAAAACTTCTACTACAGGAAACTGCCATATTTTTTACCTCTTTCAGGTATTTTCTTCCATGGTGACATGAAAAATGAGGCACATTAGCTTGTTAATCTTTGCAGGAGCGTGTGTACTAGCTGGGTGACTATGGTGTTATACATTTTAGTGTATTCGGCAACAATATACCATATAGCTACTCTAAGACAGACAGGAGGTCGCTTTCCTCATGTTAGTACCTTTTTTCAGCAGAGTTAGAGTTAGAATTAGAATTAGAATTAGAATTGTACCTGTTTTTCACCTTCTCTGGTTCTTGCACAAGAAAACATTGTTGAAACTGTACAAACCTTACTAACAAGAATCCTCATTCTCCTCAGCTGTCCCAGCACACTACAAGCATGCCAAGCAATTAGTAATGCAGTGAGAGTGTACAGGGACACTGTGTACAGGGACACTTGTAAACACTACCCAAGCACAGGCAGTCAAATTTGTCATTTGGGAGTTTTGTGCACCTTTCTAATATTGATCTACAGAATTGAAGAAAATGGCTTTTTTTCTGCAAATATGCATAGAAGTGAAACCTCTGGAAGAGATATGTTACCACAAATAGGTTATACTCCTCTGAAAGTGAACTAATTTATGTGTGGGGCAAATACTGGATTCCACTGTGGATGTTGTGGGGGAAGGGATGTGAAGGGCTGTAGCCTGTCTGTTAGCAGCGCTCAGTGCTGCACATACCTATGCAGTGATGTGATATATTGGTGACTGATTTCCAGTATTTATGTGGCAGATGAGTACTTGCTTGAAAACAGAGTTATTTAGTGTTAAGAATTTCACTGAAAAAAATACTACTGATCAGACAGGATGAACAGATTGCATTTTTTTTTATTTTTGACTTAAGTGAAGATAAGTGAATAAGCCCAACTTTTGAGTAACATCAGTTTGTATTAAATATTTTCTGCATTTATAAGGAGTAATTTGTTACATTGGTTACAAATAATTACCATAGTATCTTCATGCAGAGTGTTTGTACATAGGTGATGACAGCAACTATTTTTCTATGCAGGTAGAATTGCAGTCTGTACAATTAAGGTGCTCATGGAGTTTGTATGAACAGCTTGCAATACCCAAAGAGCAATTGCACACATGCAGCTCACGAAGTGAGCTCCAAAACCCCAGTGAGTTTCCCCTAAGAGAATAGACCTGTTAATTCAAGCAGTTTGACTATATGACAGGAACTTTGAAGCAAAATTCTGTCTCTGTGAATATCCAGTGGGAATCTTGCTGTTAACTTCAATAGATGCGGGATCAGGCAGTATATTCCTATGTGACTCTGGTGCCACATTTTGCTCCTATAAGCAGTACTATTGTGAAACTAAGGTTGTTTATTTCATCCATTCACTCAAATATACCAGAATTAGGATTAAATAAATACTATAAGTAAGCATGCCAATGTTGATTAACAAAGTATAACGTTAAAAATAAGTAAAAATTACAGTTGAATCTGTCTTAGTGATGAGAGCACAAGAGCAAAGTAACCAATTTTTCTTCTGTCTACTATATTCTAATTTTTGTGGATGTATTATTAAAATCCCCTTTATAGCCATCTGTATTACAAAAGTCTCAGTAGCGTTTGGTTTTCTACTTTTCATAATAAGTGAAAATAATTTTCTGTATCTGTTACAGTCCCTCTGTGAAGCACAGAGGGACTAAGCAGTTCCATATTTTCATATGTTTGCTCTGCAAAGCTTTATTTGAATGCAACTAATTAAATAATGTCTGCTACATTTCCTCTGCAGTATCTCTGGCATATTGAAAGTTGCATAGCGTGCCAAAGAAACACTTTTTATACAGTATAATTATATACAAGTATCGTTGACACTGTCAAGACTGTAAAATATTTACTCAGCTTGTAAAACACAGTGTTAAAAATACAAAATACAATTTTGAAAGAAGAGAAAAAATCTTTAATCTGACAAAAAACAGTTTCTAAAAGAATTTAAAATGTTTTTGTTAGGGAGAGGGGAGTGGAAATGAATTTCTTTCAGACACTGCATACTATGTAAGAGTTTGGCTTTTTATTTAGATTAAACTGACTTTAGTAAGAATGCATTTTTGAGTATATGAATACAATTTGCATTTTAAACAATTTACAGGTGATTTTTGCTTAGCCGGGTAGAATACATGGGGTTTTTTCTTTTAGATACTAGACTGTTTATCTCTTCTCCCTCAATTCTATATTTGTTTGCAGATATATAAAACTTCATAGACTTATTGCTTACTGAATCTAAGTTGAAATAATTATGTAATATTCCAGGAATTGTCTCTACTAAGCACTTTCCAAACTGTGACTTTTGCCATTTGCTGAACCAATTTTGCATGCTCAAAGAGTATACAAAAGCCAGTTGTAAAGAAATCTTTACCAATTGCTGTGCAATGTCTTTTAAGTCTTGGCTCTTTCCAGGCTTGTTCATTTTTTCCTTATGTGTATAATGAAAGAGAACTGAGAAGGAAATTGGTTTGTTTGCCACCATTTCTTCTAAAGATAGAATAGGAATTTAATACAGTATCTTGAAATTGTGATGCAATAATATGTAATTAGGTACAACAAGAACACAACCTTTAAAAACGTTGTGTACACAGGAATATCTTGGGTTGAGCATAATGGAGCATGGCTGAGGGAGATCTACATATCTCCAAAACTGAATTGTAACATATTAAAATAGGTTCCAGCTCTATTTTCCCTGAAACTTTGTAAAAAATATCCCCATAAACACTTCCTAGTGATCGCCCTGTACAAGTATGGATGCCATAACTATATGTACAATCCTACTTGACTCATTGACTTGTATTGTTTGTGTGTGCATGTGTGCTTGTGAGGCTAGAATGGGAGATGAGGAAATGAGGAGAGAAAAATTGTCATAGGTCTAGAAGTATTGACAAATCGTCACCAATAAGGAATTATTCTCTCTGTAAAATCAAACAAAAAAATAATTCATTTATTCTTTTCTTCCCTCAACGAGAGAAAAAAAAAATGGGCAGGGGTTTCACTTGGAAGAGGCTCACCTTCCAGTCTAATCAGACACAACTTAAAAGGTGAGAAACTTTATCCTACCCACATCCAGTACAAGTTTCCCTTTTTAATAATTCTTCATCCCATGATAGGTTAACAGTATGCATGCTTGTAGTTGATTTTCTTGTACTTTAGGAGTTTCATTCTGCTCACAATCAAAACAACTTCCACAGTAGCCCCACTGACTGAGCAAAGGACAGATCCTGCAGGTGCTTATTCTCCAGTCCTTTAATACGTGGGAGGTTCTAACAGACACTGAAATTTCTGTGCAAGAGAATGGGCAGCTAGATCAGTATCACAGATATGAGAGTGCTAGATGCTAATTTGCGACACAGTGAGAGAAGTATGTTTTCAGAAGAGGCAAAGGAGTCAGGTATTCCACAGCTCTAATTCTGGTCAAATACAATTTCCTCATCATTGGCAAATCACTCCTGGCACAGCAGCCTATCTGTGAAACAGAAAAAGCTACTCATGGTTACGCAGGTATTCAAACAAATACAGGTGGTGAACTTAACCCATTCCTTCTGGAACTCCCCTGAGTTCTAGGATAAGAGATGGCCATTTGTAGGCTCATGCTTGAAAATGAAAAGGGCTGTCTAAGTACTATTCCCCAAACTGACAGTAATCCTCGCTAATTCAGAACAATTCCCGAAGACAGGGTTATCAGGGAAATAGCTATGAGCACTATGTGGAAAATAAAGAATGTCTTGTTTGGGCTATTCTTACAGGTAAAGGCAAAGTTGTTAAAATATATAACCATCCATTCATAACAAAAAATATTTTCTCCCTCAGTGAGGATGAAAATTGGATTCAATAGCAAAGCAATTTAAAGTGAATTCCCCACTATGCAAAGTTTATATGCCATGCGACAGATTAACTTCTGTCTGCAGGTACAACAATTAAATCCAGTGAATAAAATTAAACTTTTTGGGGTATGCAGATGAGTTCTGTTGCTATTTCTTACCAATATATTTAATGAGGAATTGTGTCCAGTGTTGTGAGAACAAAGGATATTTTTGCATTAATTTTTATAAGCCTTTTTATTTGATAGACTTTTTCCTGATCACTCTGTGGATTTATAAGATTTATTATAATGAATAAAAGAGCTGAGTTTTCAAGTCTGATACCCAAACTGCAAGAGTGACCACTACAGGAATTATTTACTCTGCAGTATCAGGAAACTTATTTATTCCCTGAAGCATAAATATTTTTTATACATTTAAAAATCTTTTTTAATGTAACTATGAATTAATATGTGAGTTAGACTTGAAAAATAAATTTTTTTTGAGAAAACTTTTAGATAGATGTGGAAAAAACAAGATACCTTTTCTGTTCTAACATTAAAAATAAAAATTGAAGGAAAACTCAAAAGACATTTAAAAAATCTAATTAAGAAATAATCCACAAGAGCCATCTTTCTCTTTCAGAATTTTCTTTTGTCCTAAGAAAGTTAGTTACTGGAAATAAGCATTAGGACATTCGAAGTCATAAAAATCCAGAAAAAAAATCAGCTCAAATATACTGTCAAAGACTACAGCAGGTACCAGCTCAGTTCTACAAATAGTTTTGATTTCTTTATTAGATTCCTAATTTTAGGAACTTGAGTTACATTTTCTGTCAGTGGGGTGGAGGATTACTCTGGCATTCCTTAGGACATAAATACTATGTTCCAAATTAAAACGAAGTGTGAAACCTAGTGTCCATATCCCCCTTTATCTCCTCCTTATAATGGATCTACCTGTCTTTTCTTATGTATGTTCTGTTCCACAAATCAGCTTCTGATTTGAATCTAAAATGGAACACTCAGGGAAAGAATAACAAAACCAGCACAATACCATGAGCACGGCTACATTGAAAAAAAATATTTCTACACATAGTCATTTGAATTTAAGATAACACTAAAAGAGGTAATTTTTTTTTGTTTAAAAAAAACCAAACTGCACAATTTGCTTTTAATACATCTTCCATATAAATTCAGGAAATGCTGTAGAATTAAAACACAGCCTACTTCGGAAATCTACGGATTACAGTACAGGTTTTTTTCTTCTAGTCTTTTCATCACAAAATTCCTAGACTGGATGATTGAAAGATGCAAATAACTGCCTGTTCTGTGTTCCACTGAAGTAAATTAAAGATGCAGTAGCAAAAGAAAGGAGAAAGGTGTCATTCTTGCTATTATGTAACATACAACTGTTCATTTTTGCACAGACCTGCAGTGTGAGAACCCAGCGCCCTATTTGTGGTGACATCTTTTGGCTCCACTTGTGGCAAGAGGTAGCAGATGAGGCCGGTTACAACTCTGCAAGGCCTGATGCTTCATCATGGGAAGGGTTAGGGACAAATTAAAAGCACTTAAAACTTTTAGTTAGCAGCAAAGAGTCAGCTTGTTGGATAGAGATAAAAGTGTAATGAGTATAGTCAGAAGGTCAGTGCCATCATGCCAATGATCCTGTTAGGTAGCAGGACACACACACACACAAAATATCATCTATAATCCTTTTTACACAGAACCATGCTGTAGGACCTCTGAATACTAATCATCTTCATCAAAATATCCATGTTTCTTGCTAAATACAATAGGAAAACTCCCTTTTGGCAGACAATGAAACTATTTCAGAAACCTGAACAGAAACACAGTAAGTCTGTAAAATACTACTCTACAACTGCTTGAGCACAAAGCTGACAACTGAAGTACAACTGATTCAAAGTTTCATCTTAAAGAATGGCATAAACTTTTTTCTTTGTCTATGAAATATCAGCCTTTCAGCCTGGTAGTTGTGTTTTCATGTGAGCTTCTTGGGGAATTTTCTTTTAGTTCCCCTAGGGAGACACAGTTTACTACACTGTAGCACAGGTGACATGGGAGATGACATCAAATAAGCACAACAGGGAACTACTTACCTAGAACATTTCCACATTCTATATAAGCCCTTGCAGGCAATCCCTGAACTGAACAGTAATATGTAAAAGAGAAATGGATGCAGTTCTTGCTGAGTAAGTGTCTGCCAAAGACTGAACAAAAAGAATGGAATGAGTTAATATGAAAGATTCTGCTATCCAGGGAACAATGAAGTTTACTAAAAATATTTAACATTTCTGACAATTTTAAAACTTTTTTTTTTAATTAGGTTTATCTCCTGTCAAATATATGGATTAATTTGACTCAACCACACAAAGTTCTCATGACAATGTTATAAGGTCAGTTGATTGATAGGAAATCATATAAGTTCCTACAAATTAATATCGATAGCCAGCACGTATCCAGTATCAGCTAATATGGTGGTCTATAGAGGATCCTTGTTTCGCTAACAAATAGGTACTAATTAAATTACTTCATCTAGATTCACACTGTAAATGCTAATTTTTAATAGCTACAGCCAATTCTTTCAGGAGTGGCTGGACAGACTCCCTCTGAAAAGAAACTGAAATCTCCTCGTAACTTTCTAGCTTCCTCTCTCCAGCTTGCGTAAAAAAATCCCACGAGATTGAAAAGTTCATTTGTCTCTTCATCACATTCTCAACGGGTACAAAGGTCCATCATTTGAGAATCACAGAGAAACTCTTAAGCTGTTCTAATTTGTTTCCAGGGTCATACCTGCCTATAGCTTGCCTTGCTTTGCAGCATGGTATTTTTCCTTTCTTGCTTTGCCCTTGTTTCAGCTGAATATAAATTTCATGTTGATTCCTTCTCCCTGCAGATGGACAGAACTAGCAATGGATTTCAGCTGTCTTGTGAATTTACATTGACAAGCAAAATAGAGTGCAGTAAAAGAAACCCCAAAAAGTGAACCAAAGTGAAATATAAAGGTTGCCTGTCCTTATTTGAAACTTTGAAGAACTATTTTATATTGGAAATTACAAGCAGTTTTGGAAACAACAGGCCTGACTAAGTGTGGTGTTCCACCATTTTTGCCACCAAACAAAAAGGGTGTTTCAAAGGCTCACAGAGAAAATGAATATGCAGGTTCTAAAACTATCTAGTATATTAACTTACATGTAGCTAATCTAGAGGATTTCCCATGCTTCATACACAAATATGTACATCATAGCCAGAACCTCATCACAGAATAGTAATAAACTCACAAGCCCATTTCCACCATGAAAACAGTCAGTTTAGATTTTTGAAGGGATTTTTGGGATAAAAGTCTAGTTAGAGTTTCCACGTTTAGAAATTCTCCCTGTTGTTTTGATAAGACCTGGATATGTAAAATTAAATCTCATTTTTTCTGCATTACAGTTTCAGGCTTTTCCCAGTTTGAAACATAATTGTAGTGCATTTTGATTTGATAGTTGTGGAACCAATCGCTGCACTCCCACACTGTCGTTAGCAGTACTTTCCCCCTGTTCCCTTACGATACCCAGAGAATTGAAATTGTGTTGTTCTTTTTAGGTCTCCTGATCTGAATCTTTTTCGTGCTGAAATCAGTGGAATTTGGAACAGTTCTTTGTGCTCTGATTGTATTCAGGGGGGGATTTTTTTCACATGAGAATTTTCCTCTGCTAGAGTAGAGCTGCGGCTGTGTATCTTGGGCTGTAACTATCCCCTGGATATGACTTCAGCCATCTGGGAAAGAATTCTTTAATTAAAGCATTAACTATGCTTTAATACAGATAAATGTAAGTGCATGCATCTAAGAGAGAAATGTGTGCCACTCTTCCATGGCAGAGATGATGATTTGGGGGAAAAGCAGCTGAAAAATTTTCATCTGAGCAAAGAAATGCCTGATATTTTAGGACTGAGAGAAAAGGTAAATAGGAGCCTTAGGTGTAGGAAGGAAGAGAGGACTGTTGAACACAATGTTTTGTGTATAGCAAAGATGAATTTGCTACTGGAAAGATGCCTATAGATCTGGCCATTCATTGAAAACATGGCAGATTGCTGAAAAGGTGTCTTAGGAAAGAAATATAAATATGTGAGACTCAAGGAATTAATAGGACTGGCATGGATCTTGCTCATGGTCTAGAAATGTACACTTATGGAGGGAAAACAGATTTGATTTTAGAGAACTTATTAGCCTAGAAGGCAGAAATGCAAGATCCCATGGTATAAAAGCGGAAATATGATGCAGTGTTTTAAAAGTGACAGTGAATAACCACTGAAGCAGATTTCCAAGTGAAGAACAAAATTTCTCGTCACGTGAAATTTTTAATCAGTTTATTTTAAGTATTATGTTCTAGATGAAGCTCTAGTTACCACCCCAGTAATTCTTGCATGCCTACTTCAGAACTGATAGGTGAAATGACCAATTTTAAGTAAAAACTTAGGCTGTGGTGATCATAGTTATCTTAAGAAGGGAACTGAGATCTTGCTTACTCTAACATATTTAGTAAACATTGCTGCTGTGGGAAAGAACCTCATTTCAGTTTTCAGAATTTATTTTGCTGCCTGCTTGCACTTAATTGCATGGAAATACAGAATAGTGAGCTTATGTGTGCACTATACCACTCATGAAATGAAACCTAAGTATCTATTTAAAAGATGAAAAGAAGATGATTTGAATCTCTTAGTTGTTACATCACCTCTATTCTGAATGTACGGATCAGTTTATTTTGGGTCAAAGGAATACTTTTAAAAATTAATCCATCCAAACCCCAGGAAATTGAGATAGTGGTCAACATTGAGATAATGTGAGGGAAATGGGAAGAACTGTATAAGCTATTTTTAATATGTCTAAGAAGCTTAGCTTAGTTAACATGTATTTACTGTGAATGTAACCAAATCAAATTAGCATGCCTTGAACTGTGTTCACAGCTAACCATCTCTAAAACTACAGGTTAATCTGATGAGAACAAAAAAAACCCCCACCATTCAGCTAAATTTCTGCCCTACTGCTTCCCAGTGCACATAAGGTATTGCCTTTATCACAGTTTTTGCCTCTCCTTCAGAGTTAATCCATTTGCATGTACATGTGAGGTGTTTGGTGAGACTTTTCATCTGCACTTTCTAGCAGAATAGCTGCTTTTGAGGAGTGGTGACCAACTTGTTACACATGAGTTTGGACAGTCTATTTCATTCTAACTGCTTGAAAATGGGGAGTCTCAGCAGGATGAAGCTTCGCTAGAAACAATATTATTACAATATTACAATTTCACTACTGGAAGTAACATCTCACTGTGCCAACAGGTTTCCTGCATTGGGCAAACCTCTGAAGAGTAACAAGGACAGTTTGTTTGCTGTTTTAATATGTTTTTGCCAGTCCTGAAGTCTTTATACAATATAATGTATAATATTGTGTGATGCATAATATCCTGGCACTTCATAGCTCTGCATGGGGAACAGGAAGAACACGTAGAATATAGAATACAAATTCTGTGGAATTTGAAGAGTTAAAATATAAGTTTTTTGGGCACCCAGGCTAGTTTACAAGAAAGGAAGGATTTCCAAGACCGCACATTTTTCAGAATCAGGTGGAATTTTGTGCCTAACTTCCTTTTACAGATCTGTGCATTTACCTAGGTAAAATTGGCATTAAAGAGTCAGCTTTGTTTAAAATTTTCTGTTTAAATATGTCTCTGTGTCATGAAGAATATATATCCACTAGAAGTTGCTCTTAGAGGTTTTTCAAATTACTACAACTGTACAGAAGAGAAAAAGAATATACAGAGGAGTCTAACAATTTATTGATAAGTATGAGGATAGATGAAAAAGTGTTATGTTACTTTCACATTTCAAAGTGGAATAATATAGAGTTGGCAATCTGCAGAAACGTACTATGCCTTTAATTGATGTCTTTCTAGTATAAAAATCTTCAGCACTAGATTTTAACAACACCTTTAGACTTATACAAGCCAAATTGCATCATTTGTTCCATTTGAATATTATGAAATGCTTGTTACTGAATATTATTTTGTTTGTTTCTTTCTTTCTTTCTGTCTGCTGTTGCATTCTTTCCCAAACAATGTTTTTGAAAACAGATTTAGCTTTTGAATGGAGGCAGATGTTCAAGGGTTATAAGGGTTTGAGTTAAGCTTTATTTATTTTGTTATCCATGAGTCTTCATGTCTATTTAAAGGTTTTGGAGTGATTTGCTGGGACTCATTTTACTTTCTCCTCCCTGCCCCTCAATTCATTCAAGTGTTTGGTTTTTATCTCTCTGTGAGGACTTGTTTGAAAACGTCTCTTCCTACAGTTAGTATAGCATGAGGAAAGAACAGCCTTAAGAGAAAAATCTCAACTTTTTTATGTTTGGTGGTTTGTTGTTTTGGGGTTTTTTTTTTGTGTGTGTGTGGGTTTGATTGTAGGTTTTTTTGGTTTGGTGTTTTGTGTTTTGTTTTGTTTGTTTTTTAACAGGATAAACTATTGTTCTGTCTTATAGCTTTTAAAAATTAATTTGTTAGTGCACAATGAAGCAGTGAAATGTAGTAAATTAATTTATACTGTTGGATTTTCTTCATGTTCTGCTGTGATGTGAGCATGCATTATGCATTTGGATTTTATTCTGCCTGTGGTTATTGTTGTTCACATGTGATACTGTGAAAGGATTAGTACATTTTCTTTCTTGAGTCTTTATTTGCCTGCATTGTAGACATGAAAAAGATGGTGGTCTAAGTGCATTTGTTCTAAGATTATTTAATTCAGTAACAACAACATGAATAACATAAACAAATAAACATTAATTTAGCTTATTGAGAGATTTGCAATTAGGTGGTACAGTATTTACAGGCATTTCTTAGATTCTTCAGGAAGTTTTTATGTGGAAAATCTTATTTATATCTAACTTTGTCTCTTTTGTACACTATAAGCTTGCTATTTTACTATGGCTATGTAGAGCTTCATGAAAACAAATTCCATCACTCAGAACCCCCAAATCCTAATATCACAGACCGAACTCTGACCACATAGTATATTGTTCATCAATACCTATTTAAAGACTGTGATATATGTAGTCACAGTACCTAATTAATTTCAGTAACTTAAGATAAAGCTTTATTACTTTATTACTAAATCTATAATAAATCAATCAGAATTTTAGGTTAATGATTACAGCAGCATATTCTTTTAGAAATAGTGTACAAATATTAATATTGCTGTGAGTTTTGTTTGATTTTTCAGGTTAAAATGCAAACCTATAAAACCATTTGGCTTAAGCTAGGATTCTTATTTCTCTAGTGTGCCTGCAGATTTTATTTTAGGTGTTAAAGTAAATTCCTGATGTCTTTTTCATACTGACAGTCCAATGGACTTCAGTTTCTATGAGATTTTCACTAAGCATTTTTACTAAACTCCTATGTCACTATTATGATAAATACAGTTCAAATTGTGGGTCAAAATATTCCTAGTGTGTAGTAGGACTTGTGACCAGTTATACTTTGAGAAAACCAGGAGCAATACAGAAATTGTTGGTGTATTCAGAAAGCCGTTCCTAAGAAGACTAGGCTGGCTTTTTGAATAATGGATGAGTCAACCCATTTTTCTCCAGACTCTGTATTAGAAAGATTATTTGTTGTCATTAGCACAACACATAAAGTTTTTCTATTTCTTTCCACATTCTGCTGCTTTATTGTTGCATTTTTGTCTGCTGCTCAGAAATACACTCATCAGTGCCTGATCCAGTGTCAGTCATGCTCTGTCATATCGGTTTTGTTTTGCTCACTCTTTGGGACTTTCTCTCTTAATTTCACAACTGACTTTGACATTCAGGGTCTCTTCCTGTACTGATTATCTAGAGATAATGAATGCTGCTTGTATATGCATGTATTTTCACCTTAATGTAAAAAAAGTTTTGACATTCAAAAAATAACACATCAGTCATAGACTTCTAAAAATAAATAGATTAATCAAAGATACCTTGCCTTCTCACTGCTTCATTCAAATTATGTTTATTTGTGAATCTTAGTTCCTAAGGAAAGTATAATTATGTATATGATTCTATATCTTTATGGATTTTGACTATAACTTTTGGTATCATTATAGTTTGATAAGGAGCTCAAAAAAAATAGACAAGGTATTTCAACTCAAAGAAAAAAAAACTGGTGAAAGAAAAAGTTGTTAATAGTCATTAATAATTATCTTTTTGGTAATCCGTTGGGTATTACCATATAAAGCTTCAGATTAAAGAATCATTTTGCCATTGATTCCAGTGGGGCCTCTTGCCGACTCCTACTGCAGACCCAGGGCATGGGACCTGCAGCGGCTGTGCCAGTCAGTGAAACAGCTAGTGGAAGTAAGGCCACAAGAGGATAGGAAGGAATATAATGCCTAAGTTGTTACTTTACAATATGACAGTAGTGGCTGGGATCAAAGCTTCACTGTCTTTTATGTCATTACAAAGATGAAATTTGGACAGAAGTAATGGAAAAGATACAGGTTCCATTCTGGCATGGTGCAAAGTCTAGAGAGGACAATGCAATGCTTTCAGGAGCACAGTTACTTTCAACATGATGGAGATGCCTTCTCTTCATCATGCAGTAAAACCATCAGGTTGAGGTTTAATATAGTGAGCAACTCTATCTTGTTCTCTTATTGTCTATTTTAAAACTATTTTTGACACTGATCTTTCTTAAATATTCTGAAGTTTTGTCCTGAATAAATTCATATGAAATAGCTGATCATAGGAAATACTCAAATGTTTCTAGTGGAGAAATCCACAGGAATCTTTTAACTATCTAAGACAATTAGGAACTCTTTGTGAATGGCATTTCACCTCAAATACATCCTGCTTTCAAAGTGAGCAATGTTTGTATCATGTAATATTTACATCCATTCAGACTTTCCATTAATGCATAAGAATAGATCCTTCCTTGGATCCACGTATATAGTGTGATGAGGTAAGGGGAGATGAACCACTTAAATTTTAAGAACCTGGCCCGTAAAGGGTCTGTGAATCCCAGATTGTAGTGGAATAAGATAAAATATACTTAGTCTAGACAGTCATGCAGTAGTTTGTGTTGCCTTAAGTAGATGACTGTAGTATTTCTAACTTACACACCATTAAAGGACTGGATGCATTTTGGAAATTGGCATGGTGCTGTTATCTTCAGTGGCGCTAACTCACTTATGCCAGCCAAGAATAAACTCCAAAAGGAGGAAATGGTTCAGGCATGGCAGGCATATGTTTATTCATAAGGTCTATTGTAATTTGGTATGACTCCAACTAAATGTTGGGTTTAAGGTAAATTATGGAGACTTACTAATTCCTTTGACATGAATAAGATGCTTTTGTAAAAGCATACTTAGCTGAAAAACAACAGCTAAACAAAAACAGAACTGTAGCAAAGGTGATAACCAGAGGCACACACGGAAAGTATCAAATAGGCAGCAAATACACTGAATTTTGCAGGCAGCAGCTGCTATCAGTACCCAGAAGGGAGGTGCAACAGTCATGGCTGAGTAGCTGGGAAAGCCTGGAAGCACTCACGTCTGGAAGGAGCTGGGTATAAGAAGGATTTCCCAGGTGTTCTGTGAACAGTAACATGATGCTATTAAGACGGCATAAAATTATGCAGATTTTTTTGACTTAAGTTCCTAACTGAAAAAAATAAAAATTAAAAATGCTGACAACTTAGTAAAGGGGGCAGCTGACAAAATGCTGCTTGCTGGGCCTGGAGGTTCAAGTGATGGTTGAGAAGAGGGGGTTCTTGGCACTCAGTTCAGACTGAGATGTCTGTGAAGCCTCCCTTCATGACATTTCTTCTCTTCCTTTCTCTTTCCTTGGCTATTAACTGCCAAGTACTGCACTGATCCTGTGCACGCAGATATGAAGGCAGAGTGGGAGAATTTCTCCTGTTACCAGAAGTCACAAGCTTCCAGACTCCCCTGTCTTGTGACCCGTCACCACCATTCATTCAAGCACATTATCCAACTGTTCCTCCTTCCTTTGATCACTGGTTTCTTGCAAGGTCTAAACCCATGTCACTCTCCTGTTCATCATTTCCAAATGCTACAGTTTGCTCACTTTCTCTTGTAAGTCTTGTCTGTCAACTCAAATGGAGAACAATCTCCTTAGGTGAAACCACTGTCATCCCCAGCTCAAGGCACAAGACACCCCTTCTGCCTTGGCCTTGAGTCACAGCTTTCACAGCACTCTCTCAGTGGTGGACTCCAAGTATTAGGCCACTTTTTTCAGCTGGAGATGGAGCCCCAATTCCTGTGGCATGGCACCAGCACTGAGCTAAATGCATACCTCAATGTATCAGTCATGTGGTTTGGTGTGTGTCACTGTCTCTTGAATGAAAAAAAACATAATTAGGTGTAATAGTAGATCAAATTTAAGTGCCCAACATAAAGGACAAGGTATAGAATATTCTAAAGCATTTCATGTATCTTAGTTCTTCATAATTTTCAATCAAGGCTGCAAATGAGCTGTGTAAGGAGAGTATATCAGTGGAGATTGCTGTGTAGTTGAAGTGTATGTGAGTACAACTTTATAGGTGTCACTTTCTGTCTGCTGAGCTGTATTTTCCAACCAGAGAGAGAGAAAGCTGGTGGAACATACATTAACAATTTGTGTTTGAATTTTCTGCAAGGTAACTATTGTGACTGTTCAGCCAAAATCATTACACAAGATTCAAAGCAGGTCCAAATTCCAAATTGTCTTTCTGAGTATGACTTGCTGTAGTAGTGATCTGTGCATCAAATTTCTGTCAAAGCATTTCTAAATGGCCTTTCTAAAACACTTTTAGAAATGTAATTGGAATGTTAATTGGAAAAAGTTGAGCTTTGTAACATTCTCATAAATCTGGGTAAAGTGCAACAACTCTACATTTATACTGTTCTAATGAAAAACACCAGTACAGGGTCTAAGAAAAAACAGCAAGACAGAACCTTAAAACGTAAATGGTGTCCAATTTCTTTGAAAACTAAATTTGGATCTAAAGTCTCACTTTATTTGAGTTAAAAAGTGAAACTAGCTTCCTATACCTCACTAATCCACACATTTAAATTCTTCCCTGGAGCATAAACAGGATATAGCAATCTCAAAGAGAATTTCACCCATATAAGAGGCCAAATTATCTTGTTGCAAGTAGGTAAAATTCCAAGAAAGGTTTATATATCTCAGGACTACTATTTTAAGATATTTTAACTACTTAAAAAAAAAAGCCAACCCCCCAAAATTTTAAGCTTTTAAAATTTAATTTAAAAAAGACAAAATGTTTAAAGTCAAAAAATTTTTAAACTAGTTTGAACTGGAACTACTAGTTTAAAACCAACTGAAATTTATAAAATGCTCACAATACCTCAGGGCAAACAAGGTTTAGAAAGATTCAAAAGCCATATGTTTTACTGGCAGTGACTTTGCTTACACCACAACATTGGCCATCCATCAGATTAGACTGCAAGAGCTATTCGTGAGATTCACAGTAGAGAGCCATGCTAACCAACTACATCACTGTACCATCACTGCAACTGTATGAACATGTTTCTCATAAAGAGAATCAGAACATTTGATTCCAGAATGGCAGGCTGAAGATGGGGAAGAACAGATTACAGTACATTGTTTCTTGAAGGATGTGTGCTTTACAAACAAAGGCTACTCTAAGCAATGCAAAATGCCAGCCTGCTCAGGCTGCAGGTGCTATAAATACAATAGTACATTGCACACAGGTGAGCTGCACTGGGGTCATATCATTATATTTTTCTAAAATACAATAGGAATTTTGTTTTGAAAACTGGAATGATTTATCTACGTTACATGCTTCCAAGCATTTTAAGTAAAAGGAACACTAATTCAATTAATTTAGAAGATTGTGGTTTATATGAAATCAAAATGTGAACGGGAGCCCAAAGTGAGAGCAAGATTAAATCTTTGCTTAGCAGTATACATTTGAGACAAATTCAGGAAATGCAGTCACAAAATACAAAGCTTATTCAAGAAGCTGATAACAACTGCTTCAAACCTAGCAGTGAAAAAATACTGGAAACAAGGACAAAAACTGTTTAGGGGTACAAAAGAACTGTACAAAGTCATAGGCAAGGAAGCCTGTTAATTTTGCAGTGAAGTAGCCTAAAGCAAAAGAAAAAAGGTGCTTTAACAGAAATTGTAAGACCATGTCTGTGGAGTAAAAGGTTGATTATGACAGCAGCTGAAAGTTGAAGTAGATCTTTGTTTTAGATAGGAAGTGAATACTGAAGAAATACTGATCAATTATTTCCCCAGCTGCTCTCTGAGGAGATGGCAACTAACGCCAGCAAAAAACAAATTTCCCATGAGAAAAGACAGCATTCAGAGAACACCTAGCTCATGGCAAAACAAGCAGTTAAGGAAGCTGCTGGCAGCGTGCCAAGGTTAAGAGTGATAATTATCTGAGTTTTGAGGCAAGTGGCCAGAGGGATAGGGAAGTGCTTCAGTATCTTCATGGAGAGCATGAAATGACTTTATAGACTGTTATAATCTCATATTCCTTAAGCTGGAAACACAGAGTCTTCTTCAAAGTTTAGCAGTTATCACTGTTATTCTCCTGGACAAAGTAAAAACTAAGGAGGAATGGAAAAAAATATAATGGAGAACTACATGTGGTGGCATTAGGGAAAATGTAGAATCTATAAACTGAGTTTTGCACCAAGTGTACTGAGATGCAGTAGAAACAGTAACCAGGCAAAGAATAGGAAATTGTCAGGAGAGTTGTGATTTAATTAAGGCGAGTGAGGCTGGATTCCCTAAGTGAGAGATCAAGTCTAACAAGCATGGAATTTTTCCAAGCGCATTTAGTTACAATGTGCATATCATGTAAAGGTTTCTCTTATATGGCAAATGCCTGTTTAATTATGATATGCATTAATTACCCTATCACTGCACACAAGTGCACAATTGTTTGTGTGCTCTAAATTAAAGAGTAGATTGAAAGAAAATTGTTTTTGAACTAAACTACAACAACCTGTAAGAGTACATAATTACTTTGAGCTAGAGATTTTCTTCTGAAGAAAGAAACTCAGATAGCAGTGCCTTCTCAACAGTTACTTTCAGGGAGGGGTGTCAGGATTTTGTTTTCTGTCAAATGGGTCAACAGAACAAACCTTATGTACCCCACAATTTTCTGCACTGAGATCTGTGAGCATGGGGAATGGTCCCAATGTCTCATGTCTCCTTTTAAATGGTATTTCCATACTTGGAAGTGACTTAGCTTCACATCAAAGTCTCAAACTTACAATTTCTTTGTAATCCTCTCCTAAAGGACGCAGGAAGAAAAAGTGTGCAAACAGTGTTTCTCTGACATAGTACCCTGGAGGCAGCTCTGTAGCTCCTCTGTTGGGCTTCTGTCNTCAACATACTCTGAAAAATTGTGGTTGATGGTGAAAGACATAACTAATGAAGAAAAGTAGTATTTATATCTCTTATACAACTGCAATTACTATTAGAACTCTAGAGACTTGAGAATTTTTTTTATTAAGAACATTTGCTTTGTCTCCTGAAACTTTTGACGAGTTCTTATCAGCAGCAAGATTATGACTGTAGTTCACTCACTGTAGTGAAGTAGTAGAAAAAGTAACACTAATGTAAATCTATTGTTCTGATTTTTTAAATATGAATTATTTTAATTAATAATTATGATGTTAAAATATTTAAATAGAACTGCTTGAAATTTGACTAATTGCTGGATTTGTGTATGATGTAACCTGATAAATATTTGTACAAACAGATTTTGTCTTTTTTGAGGAAATATAAAGATATTACAAATAACGTATGCTGGAAGAGAAACAGTCTGATACCCAAACAGTTTGAGTTTTAAGCATTTGATTAGGGATCTTCTATCCTACATTCAAAAGTATACAAAACCAAATAAAAAATACTATTCAATTGAACCGTTATCCTGGAATTTGGGAGATACAGATTATGATCTTTCCTCTTCAATGGATTTCATCAGGCTTTGGTTGTATTTTGTAGTCTTGGTGCCTCATTGGCAAAATGAAAAAAATGTATCTGGGAGAGACTATAGTGGAATTCACTTTAATTTATATTAAATGTTTGGAATTACAGCAATAGGAAATTATAGAAGTATCTATGAATTCTGTCTGGAATATAAATTGGTTTAAACAGACTTCAAAGAAATCCAAGATGAAATGTTAGTAAAACTATATTTTATTTATTGATGGTATTTCATTTGTGTTAAGTGCTGCAATAACACCTTGGATAATATAGTCCCCAGAGGATGTAAGATTTGCAGAAATACAGTTTTGAAGAGAATTGTTTATTCAGAAAAGGATAATAATTTAAACAGCAGCACATGCTATACATCTCATTGAAAGTTAATAAATTATCTGAATATTTTGAATGTATATTGGTGATTACAATTAGTGCTGCTGTCCAGAGAGCCAGCTAGAGATTCTGGCAGCGTTCAAACAGTGCTTCCTCCCACCATGGTGGCTTCTGTCAGATTCAGGGGAGAACTGACTTCTGGTTCCATCCAGAAAAGTATCTGCTGCTTTCCCTGGAGCTGGCCACTCCATGCCAGTGAACATCTGGCCTACTGTGCTCTGCACGTAGATGACAGAAGTTCATAGTGCTGTATTTCTAGTACTCTCCCTGTGACTGACTCTTAATTTTCAGTAATGTCAATTAATATTAATTACTATAAAGAAGGATGCCTGTATGAATATATGCAACAAAATACACAGCTTATTTTCAAACTGCTTTTCTTTTTATACTCGAAACATGTCAGAATCCAGTCAGTATCTTTTGAGAGTATAGCCATATGTTTTCCCTCTGCACCCATGTCAGGACCCATATGCTTGGCTGAGTTAATTTTTTGTGCATGCTCTAGAATTTTTTCATGGCATTGTCTCTTTATTTGTCTGCAAATAACTTAGCTTCAGTTCTGAGCTGATATTTGTGCAAGGAAACAATTATTTTCTAATTAAATATACATTAAACCTGATGGAAAACTATTTAAGCTTTTTTAAAGCACCAGGATAGTAATTCTGCTACAGCAAATTTTGTATCACTTAAAAGAAACCAAATGGATTATTTCTGAGCCAAATATGTTTAGCTTCATGAAGCTATGTGTTGCAGTGACACTTTTGCACTTAACAGCTTATGCATTGATGAAGAACCTATAGCAGGCAGCCATTGACAGGCAACAAGCTAAACTGTTCCTGAGAAACTTAGATGACAAAACTGAGTTTAGTCAGAAGTTCAAGCAGGTAACTAAACTGTTGGACATCCACCTCATACAACTGCTCCAAAAGGGCTATCCAACTGCATGGGGACTGGATCTGTTAGAAAAGAATTCTGCTATGACTGCTCTTGTGCAATACCTTGTTTTCTTATTTATGAAGATATAAACCTAAAATTATGCCTAATACCTATCATTGGAGTAGTATCACAGCTTTTCTACTGACTGAAGGTATATTCCTAGAAACTTACGTAAGCAAACAGGACTGTAGCAGTAAGCAAAGTCTGGAACCCAGCAGTTTCAGTCATGGACTGAGCAAACCAGCCTGCAACTGGTAAAGCACTTGAGTTAGTAAATACAACGGTGTAATCAATAGTATATGCAAGTAAATCAAGCTTAGAGCAGTTTCAAATTTATCCACTTCTGCATGCCTGTAGGAGACAAAGTCAGTCAGCTTGCAAAATTAAATGGCACATTACAAAATGAGACCATGAAAGTGAACGACTGTATACTGTGTTACCTTACTTGAAAACTGGACTCCGAGAAGCAAATTCCCAAGTTTGCCCTTACTTCTGATGAATTTTTTTATTATTATTTTTGAATCATATTTCCAGATATTAATACCTTCTATAAGATTAATTGCCTTAAAACTACACTCTTCCTGAATAGATTATTTTGCACTAACTAGTGATGCTTGGCAAATCTTGTCATTAGTGTTACAGCACATCAGTCACTGCTAACATGCCAGTCTTACGAGCTCTGTATTCTTGTTATCCCAAAAGAGTAAAATGCCTTACCTTGAGATATTAGTGCAGTGGGGGAAATGAGTAAAGCGAGCTGCATTCTAATCCCTTATTGTCCTTTCCCTTTCTTTAGAATATCCTTTTCAACAATGAACGTCCACAGTTGAAAACGCCGGTTATTTATTGTCATTATTCAAATGGTAATTCTGATATTCCTAATATATTAAAATCTGTGTGTTAAGAAAAGAGTAAAAGCTTTCTTATTTGTCCTAGGCTTTGTTCAAGTTTCTTGTATGGAAATGGAATGTATTTGCGTGAAAATCAATCTTGTGGTCTTAAGGCAAAAATGTTTTAAAGAAAATAGCAATGAGAAGGAATTTATTAGTCTGTGAACCAACGTAATGCTGAACTAATTAAGGATATGCAAAAAATCAACCATATTAATCTTGATCAAGGAATTCATGAAGTCAAAATATTTTTAATTACTAGCTGTCATAACTGGGCATAAAATTAGCATTGGTTGTTTATAGTCATCACAAGGTTTCAATATTACTATTATTATTGGACTTTTTTTCCATCCAAAATATGTTCATTAAGACCTAACTTACTTAATCAAGTGAGTTTGATTTGAGCAACTAAATTATAAAACACAACAAGACTATTTTTGTCTTGATTGTTTTTCCCTTTTTCATTTCTTTGCCTCTTTAAAATTCCATCTTTAAAACGTAGTATTTTCTCAAGACTGAGGTTCACAGTGAGCTGTATTAATTGAAAGGTAAAAGAATGCTCATGTACGAAACCAGGAAATGCTGATAAAAGATCTTCCTATGAAGGAAATTAGTTAAACACCTCTGAACCAGCGGTGATACTTTGGAAAGGCTTTTGTAGCTACAGGGTATTTTTGTCACAACTTCAGTGTAACTATTCTGCAGTCATGAAGTATGCTTCAGTAGATAGCCTTCTCTGCCTTCTTAGCAATTACACAGGTTATTTCTGGAACAACAAACACAAACTCACTCCACTCACTCCAGGCTGTTGACGAACCTGGAAGTAAGGCTATGCAAATAATTGACTGTCAGTTTGGCACACTAACAATACCTATAATAATACAAATATTGTTTCTAACTAGGGAAAAGGCTTGTGTGCTTCATACAAAAACAGTAATTTGGGAATTGAATGGATCATTCTAATTTAAAAGAAAAAAGAGAAGAAAAAAAAGGAAGGAGGATTTTTTTGTCTTTGTACTCAAAAAGCAAATGAAGTGTTACTCACAAACCTGCTGGAAGAGGAGGACTAGGAATAGTGTTCACATTTTAAACAGCCAAAGTAGTATTGTTGTTTACACAATACAAGATGTAGGATGCTGGCTTCAGTTCTCATCTGGTTCTTTTGCTATGGTGTCAGCTGCTCTTGGCCAGTCTTCTGTGGATTCTCAGTCTGCTTTTGGAAGTAATAGCTGTCTTCCAGAAGAAGATCTGGAAGTTTTGTTCCCTATGTTGTCAGGGAATGACTTGGGGAATAAATCTTTTTCCTTGCTTAATTTCTAACTAGAGAATGTCAGACACACAATGAAGAGAGAGGCTCAAAATGCTTCAGGAGAAGGGTGGCACTGATGTCAAACTTGCTTTGTCCAGGGATTTCTTTTGTGGTGTCAATTAAATGAAGGTTTCAAAAAATGACTCTTCCATTCTCCTCTCCCCCCCATTTTTTTTCCTTTAGATGAAAAACAGTCAGCTGTAATTCAAATTCATAAATTTACCCAGAATTTCATTAAAAATTTCCCAGATTTCTCTCTGAATCATAATATGCTTCACCTTCATTAGAAACTATCTGTGCAAAGAGTGCTTCAAAGTAATAGTATTGGTAGGGTTATTTTGTTATTTTTAATAAACTATTAGCCAAACACTAAGATAATTTAGCAGCTATAGGGTAGAAAACCTTCCATCACGAGGCCGTTATTATCAAATCCAGCTCAAAGTAATTAATGGCCAACGGCTGTTGTCTCATGGTCTGTGAAGTAAATTGCTGAGAACAGCCGTAAAAAACCCAAACAAACAAAAAACCCAAACAAACAAACAAAAAAGACCAAAAAAACCCCAAACAAACAAAAACCACCCCAAAGCTGACCTCCACTGCTTTGCACTTTGCATTAAATATATACTGCTGTTCTAGGGATTTGTAGTTTTCAGATTAAAAGAATGCTTTGTGGGCTTTTAGCATGACATCAGATGATTTGTATTGTTATCATATCTGATATGGGAAAAAGATTTGTCAGTTTATATGGATGAAAATATGGAGCAGTATTAGAAGAAATTGCTTATGGTTTAAACTGAATGGAAATTAATTTAATGAATTATTATTATTATTATTATTAATAATAATAATAATGAGAAGTAATAATGAAGTCCTGTTAAGTACAATACCCTACTTCAAAGAATGAAGCTTAACATAACAGGAAAACATTATCAGATTTTGTCATTCCCCTTTCACCTAAGATTCTCAGACTGGTAGCTAGTACTGTCCAGTGCAAATGAAGACCATTTATCATTTAAAATGTTTGAATGATGAGTAGCTCCCCTAGTCGCTAAGAGCTTCATCTGCTGGCTTCAGAAGTGCCGTAGTTCATGTGGGTATTTGGAACTGATTTCCAGAGTGTGGCTTGTAAAGATGAAGAGGGATTTAGCTTGGGGTAGCTGGATGTGTGGGGAGGAAAAGAGAGGGATGAGTTTTTCAACCAGTCCTAAGGAGGTGAAAGTGAGGGCCTGACTGTCTATTTCAATGACGCTTGTGGACTTTGATGAATGTAAACCAGCCATGCATTCATGTCTTCAAGGCACTATCAGCAAACCTAGAGAAAATGCATCAAAATTTGAGGGATCAGCTGGAATGAATTCAAGAACCAAACTCAAGAAAACTGGACCTACGACAGTTTTCTGGAAATTGGTTTTCCAATCAACCTCTCCTGGGATTTCTATGAGTAGAGAGAGTTTGAAAGTAATTTTCAGTTTTTTGCTTTTTCTTTTCCTTAATGAGACCTAACTGCCCTTTTATTTACGTTATAATTTTGTTAGTGTACTCAGGCAAGTCCTAGTCAACTATTTATTAGTGGTTACTTTAATGAATGCTATGTTACCTAAAATAAATATAGCAGGAAGGGAGGCAAAATAAAGCAGACACAGATGTCTATCAGCACTGCCAATTAAAAATACAGGATGTACCGCCAAAAAATGTTTGAGTTGAAGCTTGTAATGGTCTATTGAGTTCAACACAGCAGGTATATAACATGAATGGCAGAGCTCTCCAGGTTGAAAATCCCGGGTAGTGTAGATGGTGGTTACTCCAAAGGATAAGTTTTCCTTTTGTTCCATCCGAGAACTTTGCATCACATCATGAGCTGTCACCAGCTCTGCCCTAAGGGCTGGGGGAGGTCCAGTTCACCTTCTGCATAAACACAATTGTACAAAGCTGTACTGTTGCACTGATGTATAAAATGGATTGAATGAAAGCTGCAGTTGTGGCCTAAGGGTTTTCCAAGCTCTTTCCATTACTCTCCAGACATATGCACAGGTTCTGACCAAAGACATTCTTCTTCAGATGAAACCTTCTAACTGTATTATACATTAATTGCGTTTTTAAAAAATTTGTTTACATCTTTCTTCTCCAAAGGTATGCTTACTTATTGTATTTACATGTAAAACTTTCTGCAGATCACAAATCTTTTAAATTTAACTTTACTCTTGTTCCCTGGGACTTTTAGGATTTCTTGGTCACAGTTTCTAGTATGTTTTGTCTGGAAAAATTATAATTGAATGGAATAACCTTTTAAAGGTGTTCAGAATACTCTCATTTGAAGTTCTTTCCTTCTCCCTTATTTTTTTCCCCAGCAACTCTGATGCCCAGCTGTCCTCTGTCTTGTTGGTCTTTCCTATTTTTACAGTCTGTGTAGAAGCCAAATGCTGTGATATATTTAGAATATTAATGGATATACAAGCAAGATCAACTCTGCAGTTAAAACTTGATGGGAGTCTGTGGCCTTTGCTTACCTAAATTGGTGTCATTTGTTGTACTGCATACAGTTCCTCTTTATTTATGTAAATGTGATCAGGAGAGAAAGGTCTTTTCTCACTTTGGTTTTCTACCTGCTTAGGTGGGAAGAGGATCACATGCTATGTCAGGGAGAATGTGGCTACTCATGAGTAAACCCTGTCTGGATCAATGGCTAAATTTCTAATTAATCTAAGGCCATCATATCTCCCTTACAAAAGCAGAGAACTTGTAGATTTAAAAATATGGCTTCAGTGATATCTATTTCATACAACAGCTGCAATTCTTTCTCACTTCAGACCATCCTGTTTGTTGCAGGTCACATTTCCAGTTATTTAGGGTGAAATATAATTTATCGTAGCTACATATCATGTTACCTTACCCTTCTTAATATTGTGTGCATTTCAATGATATGTAGAGTGACGGTTAAAAAAATAATAATTTACTTTTACTGAGATGACCGGTACACTAATCTCTGTGGTTACAGCAGATTATCTGTGTAATGGATGTAGACAAGAACCAACCCCTAAAGTGATTATAAATTAATAGAATAGCTTTAAAGGTTAAAGTTTCTGCAATGCGTATTTACTAAATATACATTGTTATATAAATTACCTATTTTCATGTATTTATAGGTTCATACTATACAAAGACACCTTTAGAATATTGGAGGGAGACTTTATTTGAAATTCATCAAAAAACTGCAACAAGCTGTATCTGGGAGGGGGTTTCTTACACCTTCCTCTAGCTGTCCCCCTCCCCAGCTTGTGTTTAAGAACATAAGCCTTGAAGTGCTACTCCAACATGGAGGGATTAGAATATCTAAATCATAAATGTCTATCTATAGCCATAAAAGTCTATACATTAAATTAATGCAGTAAAAATAGACATCTCTATTAGTAAATAATACTTTCATGAGAAATTTCAGGAATTGTTTAAGGTCTTCAGAACACAATAATAAACAGTTAAATAAAGCACCAACATTTACTTTATTAATGAGTGGGAAGAAAGGACTTAACTCTTGTTATTGACCATATACAACTTTTGAATTTCACAGTTCTGTAATGTCTTAGAAAGCATACTGTACATCAAATCTATCATTTGGTTGATTACAGAGCGAGATCAAGTGTCTTCGAAAAATATCTAGAATATGTCAATTTTGAAAAGATATCTAGTGTCAATTTTGAAAAAAACCTTTTACCCGGGGTATTTCTCTCTGTCACCTCAGCCAGTCTCTTGGCCAAATCCGTTTTCCTCCTGGCCAAAAACGGCAGTGGTGTCTCTGGCAGGATCTGACAGCTGGCAGGGTTGCAGCTACTGCAGCTGTTCCAAACTTTGCTGCCTCGCTGTATGTGCTGGTCTCCCAAGACTCTTCCTCATGCTGCAGGGGGCTGTCTTTAGAGAAATTTTACAAGGATTGATATGCTGATGTAGCCTAGATAAATTGTCTTGGCATAATATAGACACCAGTCTATATTATATAGTGTATATAGAGTATAGGCAATAGTCTGTACTGTAGTTTATTACAATAGACAGTAGTACATGGATCTGCTGTCTGCACATGAAATACATAGTAAAGACTGAAGTGGAAGGACTTAACTTTGGAAAAAGACTGAAAGTTCCTCTCCTGTTCTTAATTAACTAATGAAAATGTAGTACTGACTGATTTTAAATTACGTCAGTCATTCTGGGGCAAATTCCATATTAGCACTATGAAGAAGAAAATTCTTCCAGAAAGTTGTTGCCACAGTTCATTTTGGATTCGGAGGCAGGACTTGAAATCCAGAACATTTTAACTATTTTCCAGATGCTTACAAATACAAAATTAAACACCTTCTGCTATCCAATGTCAGAATTTTATATTTAATTCCATCTAAAATATAACTCTGTACTGCATCCAGTTTTGGGCCCCTCACCACAAGAAAGACATCGAGGCCCTGGAGCGTGTCCAGAGAAGGGCAATGAAGCTGGTGAAGGGGCTGGAGCACAAGTCTTACGAGGAGCGGCTGAAGGAACTGGGCCTGTTTAGTCTGGAGAAGAGGAGGCTCAGGGGAGACCTCATTGCCCTCTGCAGCTACCTGAAAGGAAGTTGTGGTGAGCTGGGAGTCGGCCTCTTCTCGCAGATAACTAGTGACAGGACAAAGGGGAACCGCTGCAAATTGTGCCAGGGGAGGTTCAGGTTGGAGATTAGGAGAAATTTCTTCTCGGAAAGGGTGGTCGGGCATTGGAAGGTGTTGCCCAGGGAGGTGGTGGAGTCACCGTCCCTGCGGGTGTTTAAAGAAAGGTTGGATGTGGTACTGAAGGACATAGTTTAGTGGGTAATAGGTGGTAGGGGGCCGGTTGGACTAGATGATCCTTGAGGTCTCTTCCAACCTTAATGATTCTATGATTCTATGATGCTATGTATCTGACCTGAAAGATTAGCAGTCTTTTAAAATGGAGATTAGTCTAATTGTCCAAGAATCATGTGACTTCAAAATTTGCAATCATATAATTTTTTTTCCCAAAATATTTTTTGCAAGTAATTGAAGTAATTCTTTTCTGGCCACACACATTGTTTACTGAATTATTTTTGAACAAGCTACTCAATTAAACATCAATTTCATGTTGCTTAAAGCTCAGTCTGAGAATGATGTTTAGGAAATAAATAAGAGCCCAAATCACAGCCTATGTAATTTCATGTCTTTATTTTTCTGCTTATAAAATAAATATAATTTTAAACTTACTTTATCTTCTATCCAAAGTGTTAGCAAACAATGTAAAGTATTAGTAGCTAGATGTTGTAAGTAAAAATACATTCATCTTATTAGTTGCTACTCAGGAGCATACTGAAGACTCTGAGCAGCTGTTACTGTTCTCTTCATTGATATCACACTGTCTAAAGACTGAGTATTTCAGAGGGTTTGATAACTGAAGTGTCGAATTTTGGAAAGTGAGATTTTTCAGGGGAAAATTGATTTGAATCAACTTCACTGTAGAAAATCTGCTGTGAAGAATGGGAGACCTCTGAAAAATAATGGTAAGAAAAATATTTTCCTGCAATGCTGAAGTCCCTGGACAAAGCTAAAGGCAGAGAGCATAAACAGTAGTAGCCTGGCATTGTTTCTAAAGAAATGTTTTTAAAACATGCAGGTAAATACATCTACTGCTTGCAAAGAAGTGTTTCTTCTTTTTTTAACTGCAGTTAAAATTTTGATAGCAACAGAAGGAAAAAAAAATCCATGTTTGTGTTTTCAAAAACAATAAAAAACCATGGCATGGATAAATACATAGGAACTAAGACAGGTAACTGGGGAGTTTAAAATATTGTGACAAATATGTAAATTATACACCAATAGAAAGACCAAAGCAGTAATGACCCCTTATTGTCTCATAGATCTGGAATCTGAGAGCATACTGTTTCAAACAGTGGGAGAGCTGCAGGATACGAAACTAACTGGATCCAGTACTCACCATTAAGCAATTTCAAACTTTATTGCTAGGGATGGATTGAGTGGTATATTGTCTTCTCATAATACTTTTTTTTTAGGTGACTGATATGGATTGCAATTCCTGCACTAAATTCCCTGCTTTCAGCTCTCTGTGCCCTCTTATCCACGTGACACTAACAATGTGGTACCATTCCTGCCTTTTCTACATCTTTTACTCCAGCACTAATCCCATTCTTGGATAGATGGAAGGTTGCTTTGTGTACTAGAGACTTCTCTCCTTCTCAAACTGCAAAGCCTTTACACATAAGAAGTGGAAATGAGCAACAGTAACATGACAGCGCCACACAATACACCCACCACAAATGCCCAGCCTCACGTGTATAATAACAGTTTCGTGCATGAGTTGCCAGCTCACTTCTGTGGTCTTACTCTAATGTTAGTGCTAAAGATAATGCTTAAGTGCCTTGATGATTAAAGACTTAACACCATAATTTTCTTCTCTGTAATAGGGACCAAATCCCAGAGTCCTTATTTGTGTGAGTCAATGAATCAGTTTGAGGCTAAAGATTATTGTTTATTTTGATTTTGAGCCACTTTCCATTCTGTTCTTCTCTATTACTCATAGCTTCATCTCTCTCAAGAGGCACTGTAACTGGCAGTCAGGGATGTATATGGAGTGTCAATAGAAAAAAAAACAAAACAACCCAGTGCTTATAGAAATGCACACCTAATTTAGCAAATACCGTATGATTAATAGTAGCAATTTTATCTAACTGATAAAACCATACTGCACTATACAGATACAAATCTCTGCAAAAAACTTCCTAGATTTTCTTTTCTAATAGTTCAGTGGATTTTAGCAGAGAATCCTAAAGTAATTCTAAACTGTTAGTATGTCTGGTCCTTCCCCTTCTCTACACTGGTGTGGTTGAAGCCAAAGCTACATGTTTTAGGAAATTAATTTTGTCTTTGAAGTGGTAGAGAGGCTCAAGTGGAAAGTCATACATAGTTGTTGTAGCTTTAAATATTTCTAGATCACCTTGCAATCCAGTATTGGGAAGTATTATTTTCTGGTACTGTACTGTAACATTAAGTAATACCAAATAGTTACTAATCTTAGGTTTTATTTTAAAATAAATTTTCTTTTCCCCAGGTTCCATTTAACAAAACCCAAACTTTTTTTATTTGGGAAACCAGATGCTTTGAGAAAGAAAAAAATATTTAGCTTCATATAAAGTTTTTGACTGGGGAACACCTCTTTCTCCATTTCTCCCATTTTAATTTTTTTTTTTTCCAAATGAGAACCAATTGTTTTAAAACTGCTAAGTGCTTTCCTATTAAAAGAAAAATCCATTTGGATTAAAAATAAGCATATTACTGTATGTTATCATCTACCTATTTAGTAATTTGTTTTACTAGGAAAGATAAGAAATGAAAACATATGGGAATAAGTGCATTAAATCAAGCATTTCTTTTAAGATACGATATGCTTTTAGAAGAATGGCAAATAGTCATCTACTTACCTGCGGCTGTGGGAAGTCAGTGTAGTACGAGTACATTATAAGGGAGAAAGGAAAAGTCCTTGATAATTAATGCAGTGTCTTATGTCATGGATATGTTTGTAGGATTATGCACAAAAGTGTAAACATTACATGTGGTTTAGCATTTAGAAATAAATTAAACGTGAACACTTTTCTTATAACAACTGCTTCTCCTGAGCTCTCACAGCTGGCTGCTGATGCTCTCAGCAACAGTCAGATTTTAGAGCCTAAAGAGAAGCCACTAATGAATTTGGAAACATCCCCTTTTCACACACTCACAGATGCACTGGGGTTCATATAGATATGCCCTTTGCAAGATTTCTCATGTCTTTTTTGTATGTTATTCTGCCCATCCACTATCAACTTCTCTTGTGTATCCTACTGTTTCCAAAGTCCTTAACACAGATGTCGTTTGAGCAACGTTAAGTGTTCTAAACTCTGTATTAGTGTTTTGAGTAATGTAAGTGCAGAAATATGATGTCCTCTGAGTTCTTCAGAACCTTAAGACATTTATATCAAGTTTGCCTTCCTTCAGTTTAGCCTTATTCTAACTTGGCTTTTTTTCTCTACTGAAATCTATTTGTTTCTCTAAGTCCTAAGCTATTTAATCTTTCATTGCCTGTTTTGCACAGGCAAAAGTGTGCAGTTAAGCATGTGAGTTTGTTTGGCTGACTGATATACACGTGTATATTACATATTGCATATTACATCTACAAAGTATATCATAGCTATTATTATGAACAAGCATTTACATAACCTGTAAACTTACCAGGCTAAAAAGATGGGTAAAACATATTCTCTGCCTCAAGACATTTGGGATCTGTATTAGCCAAGACAAAATCTGAGGCTCAGGGGAAGTATCTGGGAAATGTGAAGAGTGTGTGAGGATAATTTAAGAGGCATTGAAGGGAAGAAGAGTCCTGGCATTAATGGCTTGAGATAGGGGAAAAAATTCTTGGCAGATGACAGCAATGAAGGCTTTCCAAGTGCAGGCAGCTAAACTGACAAAGCTTAGGTGAAATATTCAAAGAAAATAGAAGGTTTAGGAAAGTCTAAAGACTTCATGTGGGAAACTTGCAGAAAACTGAGGTGGAACTGAAAGCAAAAGGATTTGTGTGATGGAAAAGGCTTATGCACAGCTTTGTATATCAGGAAGGTAGTTTTGAATTTGATGCAACCAAAGATAGAAGGTCAATGGAATTTTCAAGAGGTAAGTCATCCCTTTTATGCTGTGCTGCACAATCTGTGCTGTATGCATGCTCCCAAGATAGTGGATATGCAGAGCTGGATCACTGTACAACATAGACAATTTGTATGGATACAAAATATGCATATACATAGTAGAGAAGAACTGAAGGCAATCACTTTACATGCTGAAAAAAATATTGATCCTATTGACGAGATAATTATATGGTGTGCAACAATTACAGAGTGCACATATATTCAGCACAAAAGCTAACGTACCGAATTTGTCTGTTGATACTATACAAGTCCAAACAACAGTCTAGCTCTTGAAGGCCAGTTGCTCTAAGATGAGCTTCTGTAGATAGTCATCATGTTAAGAAGTGGAAACGGGAAAAAATATTCCCACAGATATTATATAAGATTTGTCAACCAGTAGAAACTATTACATAAATAGATAAATAAATTAATAAATTCAGCACAAAATCCTTTCAAAACTAGCTTATTGTTGATTTATTGTTACTTTGACTCGACAGGCAAATTGCACACTCGCATCTGCCATTATGATTATACTTTGCTCTGCTTTATCACTCAACCAGTCCAACCTGTGAGACTAGGTTTGGGATTTATCGTTAAAGTTCTTACTTGTTACCCTTATACATTACCATTGTGATCGCACCCTGTTCCATCCTTGAAGTTTAAAAAATACCAGATGAACCAAAGCCCTTTCTTCTTGTGGTTTTTCATGCATCATAATTTTTCCTACACATAGGCACAACACTTCACAAAAATGTTCCTACAAGAATGTGTATTGATTGTCATACTGCCTAGCTTTGATATACCGGCTGTTGTTCAGTAACCAGTGTACAGTGTGTATCTCCTTTGCTCGAATCAGTACGATCAAAATTCTATTTTGTTGACCTTTTAGCATATATACCTCCCGTTTCTTCTCTTTGTCCAAAGTGATGCACCAGAAGGCCTTTTGTAAGAGGGAATAGCATTTCACCTTCTCTTCTAATTCAATTTGTTGAATGCAGGCAAGAGAGGGAATGTTTAAGAGGAAAATTGCTAATGTAATATCCTCTTGAAGGTTCAGCTTCAACTACAAGGTGGCACATGTCTTTTTAAAGGCATTTTAAAAAAAATCACTTACCACGAGATCAGTGTACCAAATTAGAAAAGGACACTTCTACACGTCTAGTAATTCCCTCTTTAAGATGCAGTCTTCTATTTTAAGAATTTCAATTTTTCTTAATTTGAATCTGTTTTAAGAATGTCTCTTTAATTATTGGCATAATAACTAGTAGCATTTTGATAGCATTTATAAATTGCGGGTGAGACTAAGAAGTAATGCTATTAAATGGAGAAACAGTGAAGTTCCTTTACAAAATTAGATACTTCTGTCTCAGAAAGAGTATTGTTCTGGACTCCTAATAGTGCAAACAAAAGCTGCTTAGTGCCTAAAACTGATAGTAATTTAATAATGTCTGCTGCTTCAGTTTTGCCTGAGGGATTTCCAGATATCATCACAGAACGTTCCATTCTGAATCATCTTCCGACTTCGGTGTGAGCAAAATGATTTAGGAAAGACTGAGGACATTGGATTATGGGTTAACTTGCATAAAAATCTTCAATAAATAGAGTGCAGAGGTTGGTAAAAATACAGCCTTTCTCCATATTTAGTTGTATACAATTCTGACTGACTCTGTAACCACATAAATATTGGTATCACTTATTGTCCATCAAATCAAGTTCTTCACATATGCCAACTGTCTTTATCATTAATTTTCAAAAATAAAAGATTAATTAGTTCTCGGAAGCACAGTATCAATATTGTAGGGTGAGAATAAAGGCTGTTAGCCAAGGCTAGGATTACAGTACCTGAATGAAATTTCCCATTACATCCTGGCTTTCCAAACCCTGTGTAATCACCTGTGATGCCACAAAACCCAACTTTTACTACCTAACAGCTATGTGATATGTATGTGAAAATCATAACTCTAAATAAGGGTGTCTTGCTAGCAGACCTAAGTGTAGAGAGACACCTCCACCCACCTTTAAAATTTTAATTGCCGAAATGTCATTTTAAAAACTAAGCTGTATTTTCTGTAGACTTTTTTTAAAGCTGTATTTTAAAAGTCCCAGCTGAACCCAACTGTAATCAAGACACTGCTGCACAGGTACTGGACAAAACATCCTCCCAAAAAGGTGTCACATGTGCCTCAGAGTCTAAGCAGTCTTAGTAGAAAAAAACATAAGCAATGAGGGGTAACAAGAAATGTTATCTTGCTTTGCAAGTCGGAAATGAAACATGAACACATATAAGGTAATAATGTAGACAATACCTCACTTTATCACTGAGAGTAGTTCAAACAGCCTTAAATTGCCACTGACTGAGGCCTGTAATACTGGCAGGGGTTAGCTCAGTAGTTCTGCTGAGAGAGATGCTGTAATACAGATTTTCTGTATTGGACACAGGAACTGTAATTTGCTGCATACTTGATTTGGACATTCTGGTTTAAGACTCTGCACTACTCTCTGGTGAGCTGTTTAGGCATGCTCAGAGGCTGTATAAATAAGTCTATGACAAAGATATGAGTTGTCCCCGGATCCCCCAATGTTGTCTTCACTGCCAAACATACATCTGTTTGATACTCTTGCTGCGTAATTTCCCTTTTGTATTTTTCTGTTGATCATACTGTTTGCCATCTATCAAACACATGCAGAATGGGCTAACACAGAATAAAATCCATGGTCTTAATGTATTAGAAATGGAATAAAGAATGTGACTTTGCCATTTCAAAGTCACAAATATATTTTCGTCTTATCTATCTGTGGTCTGTCTCTCTCTACAAGCTGAATAATCTATTTTTTGTTTGCATATCTGTTAGGAAAAGTCAGATGATCCGGCTTGCATTTTGCTTACTAGGCTAATCTATGACTACTTATTGATCTTTATCCCTGTTTTTACCTGCTTGCTTGCCTGCCTGCTTTTTTTTCTGAACAGTGTTGTTTTCATTTGTTGTGCCAGTTTGTCTGTATAATGAAAGAGTTTTTGGGTTTTTTTTATGTTTTTAAATAAATTTTTGATGAATCTCAGGTAACTATTCTTGTTTGCTTGTTCAGATCACTGCTGTGGAACTAAAGTAAGGGAGAATCAGAAACATCATAGCTTCGATCAGCTCACTCTAGATGGCACTAGCAGACACAGCAAATGCCTCTAATTCACTCACAGTAAGGAGAAGTTGATCTAGTATTGCAATTTCACTGCAGCAGCATATGGCAGGTAGTGCAAATTTCAGGTAGGCAAGCACTGACCTGTCTCTGTCTAACCGCAGTCTTTAACACCTACAGAATGGCAGTTAAAAATGTTCTGGAAATGGTGATAACTGCTTGATGCAGCAGTAGGCATTTGCATAGCTGCATTATTATTTTTACTGTTAGGTAACTGTCTAATTTCCTTTCTGTCTGTTTTATGTAACACTCCTATTTTATGATTAAATTTAACACTTCTATTGTATTCACATAATGCCTTTATCTTTTAAAACTTCATCTATTCTCAACTTCCTTCTTAAGAATATCAGATTCCATGCAGGGAAAGGGGGAAAAAAAATTCTCCTTAAAATAACAATGAGGATAAGGCAGGGAAGAATGTCAGCTCAAGAACCAAGCCTGACATATCCTTTTCTCTTCATATTCTGCAGTCTTACTTGACTTAAAATTGCAGACTGGATTCTGCTTTGAGGAGAATTTAATCTCTTGCTGGATTTTTTGAGGGAGTTTGCTGTTGTGGGAGTTTTTTTGTTTGGTTTGATTTTTTTTTATATATTGTAACACTTTTCTGGAACAAAAATAGACGATCAACTGAAATATTGAACAAGCATTTTAAAGCGATTTTTTCCCTTTTTTTCCCCAATTCTTTTTACTGCTTCTGTAAGAAAAAAAACATACCACTTTTGATCTCGCTTTAACCTCAGTGAAATCAGACAATGCAGGGCTGGGTACACAGGTTTACCAGGCCAAGCTGATACTATGTAACCTGTTCATGTGCTGTGGAAAGGGAAAGCATGTGAAGTACTAAGTGCGTAGGTTGGGTAGGACGGTGATGATTGGGGCAGTAACTGTAAAAACATGCACATGGCTCACTAGCTGACCAGTTGCCCATGCGACTATTGAGGGGATGTTGAGAAAATTCCCTTAACAATCTTGTTAAACGCACTTTGATTGTAAAGGATGACTATTGCATTTTACCTCCCTGAGGCCTTAATATGCTGAAGCAGGCAAGCTGTGCAGTTTTGCAAGAGGACATAGACACCTAAAAATAAATTAATCATACATGATTTTTCATGCTGACAGATGCTAAAGTTCTGATGAACAGTTTTGTGCATTAAGTTCTGGCTTTTTCGACCGAATTTGGGCATATTTCTTTACTTCCCATCTGAATAATGTATTGAAATACAGTATGTTGTCCTTAAAGGCAGAATACTTTCTGCTAGTCATATGTTCAGGAAGAAGCATTATGCAGAGTATGAGGCTAAGACTGGAGGAAAATGTTAAATTTTCATTGTGGCCTCAGGTGGCTGTTTGGGATCAGATTTTAAAATGCTTGAAGATACCTAGCAGAATTTTCAAAAACACTCTCATAACTTCTATGGAAAACCTATTTTTATCCATCTGTATGTTTAGGTACCTAGGTACTTTTAAAATATTACCTTTATCTTTTCTTTGATGTACTTCTGCATCTTGCCTCTTTTGGGGGCAAAAGATTTATGTACTGAGAAGTCTAGAAATGTACGAAATGGAAGTGGAGTACAATGTTGTATTTGGACTATGGCCCCTAAAGGTTCTTCGGCATCTATATTAGGCACTTATGCACTACACTTTTTTTTTTCTATTTTGCTAGTACAATCAGCATAAGGGGAACTTCAGATGGCTAATACCATACAAGTCAACAGAAAATCTCCTAAGAGGTCTGAGATCATTCAGCTAAAGCTCACTTTAGACAATGTGCATGAGGAAAAATTAATAGTAACTTTGCATACAGAAGGATAGGTTCTGAGGTGACTATTAACATAAGATATGAAACTTTAAGTTTTTCACAGACAGTTCTGTGAAAATATTAGCTCAGAACTTAGTAGTGGTTAAATTATAACCAAAATAAGTGTTAGGAACTCCCAATTTCTATTAGGAATTCCTAACTGGAATAAAATAGATCTCAGTATTGTTTTACTTAATAAATTCACAGTGTGACCACATCTTGCATACTTTATAGAGTTATTGTTTTCAACTCCAAAAATATATATAAAAGCTTGAACAGAGGAGTAAAGAAGGATGACAAGGTCTGACAAGTATATGGGATGGCATCTGTGTGATGGAAAACTAAGTAAAGTAGGATTTCCCAAGCTTAAAAAAAGCCCTGATGTTGCAACTGAAAAAATATATGTGACATCAGTTAGAGATATGAGATATCTTGCTATGATAGGAATCTTTAGAAGACTGATAAATCAGAATTGCTATCAGTAGCTCTCTGTCAGACTTCAAGAGTGTATTGAGATTCAGCAGAAATCTGACCAGGGTCTGAAATTTTTCTTTAGTGATACAGCAGGGAAGGACTTTTAAAATTGCAGACAATGTCCAAGACTTGGCAAAGTAAGGAAATATTTGGGCTTTGTTTTTTTGTTTAATTGTTGGTGGTTTGTTTGTTTGATTGGTTTTAAACTTAGGCAGTTTTGTGATGGTGAGTATGAAGTTACATGGTTAGCAGTAGTCAACTGCACAAACATAAAATTGGATATGACTGACTGGGTAATTTTTCTAAAGACAAAGGTCTGATTATGTGTCAGCCATGATTTCTCACTGAGAAAAACATGACCAAAATCATTCTGAGATGCATAAACAAAAATGTAATTGCTGAAATGTAAATAATACGACAGCTTAACGCTTGTAAATTCTCCATCAGATAATTGTGGTGAGTCTAGCTAGATTCATCAGAAAGTGAGACAATTGCAGAAGTACTGGGCAAATCAATGGCAACGATTAGTTAAAGGAAACTGGACTTGTGAGGAAAAATTGCAGAAATTGGTGTGAAGGTGACTGAGGGAAGACATCATTTATAAATTTGTAAAAAAAAAAAAATTCAGGAAACAAACCGTTTTCCACATTTTAACCAAAGTTATATATCCCCATTATGCAAGTTAGTTTGGAATAGGGCAGTAGATCTCCCCTTTAAAAAAGTTTAACGAGTTAGGCAGCCTGTCTTCAGCACCCATTCCAATATTGTTTTCTTTCATATAGCTGAACCACTATTAGCAGCTGCAGGAATGGTTAAAACTAAGGTAAAGCTAAAATGTCACTGATCAAAATTGATTCACTGTTTTTTTTCCATGAAAGAGTATAATATCTCCTGTCAAGACTCTCAGCTGATAAAAATTTCATGGTTTTAGTTGCCTGTGCTGGTTGCTGGTTACTGGTTTCAAAGCCTAATTTTGCCTGCCTTTACAATTACTGTCCCAGGTTTGGAAGCAGGCAAGCTACAGGGCGAGTCAGGCACAGCAAGGGCCGCACAAGCTCCGGGCACCGACTGCCTCAGCCTATTGGGGAAAGCCTCTCTTGGCGAGGGGAAAGTTGAGTTTTGCCCATATCAGCAGCGTTCAGCATGGCTTTGGGAAGGACCCTTCATTCATGGTCCCATCAGTCATGTCAATAGCAGTTAATAGCTCATGTTTGCTCACACGGGATGTTGCTGAGAAGCCAGAGGCTCTTTATTTTCCAGGCTGGCAGTTTTTTGGGTCAGATCCAATCTGGCTTAGTGTTAGTTCACAGTAGAGAGACTGTCTTGCCAAGAGTGATCAATGATCTCCTGTGGCTTATCAATTGTGGTCACTATTCCATCTTGATCATAGCTGATTTGTCATCATCTTGGGACTGTACAGACCACAAGGTCTGATGTTGTAACAGATTTTCAATAATTCCACATATCTGGTGTTAGTACCTTGTTATGGTGTATCCGGTGCTATCCCATGTTGTTAGAATATGAACATGTAGGCTGCCACGCTGTAAATCTCTTCACAGTTTCTACTTCTGATATCTGTTTATTTTCATGTTAGGATTACACATGCTTTGAAGAATGTTAAAATAGTAAAGAAAAGGGAGGAATAATTGTAACTAATTCCAAATCCAGGTTTTCTACTTCTTCAAGATAACATTATTAGGTCGCTGTGTCTGCCATTTTATTTCCCACACTAGAATTCCAGATGACTGTTGTCATATCAGCTTCTTTTAACAGGCAGTGTCTTCTGTGTTATGTAGATCATTGCTATACCACAGCTTCGCTACTGAAACGTTATTTCTGTTTCCTTCAGCAAACCTGAACTTTTTAGAGCCAATCCTACCTGTGATTTCATGCCTGCATACTAGACACACTGTCCTGGTTTTGGCTGAGGTAGAGTTAACTTACTTTTTAGGAACTGGTACAGTGCTCTGTTTTGGATTTAGTATGAGAATATTATTGATAACACACTAATGTTTTTTAGTGTCAAAGTGACACTAAGTTGGTTCGTTCAGCCTGGAGAAGAGGAAAGTAAGGGGAGACCTCATCACGGCCTACAGCTTCCTCATGAGGGGGAGCGAAGTGGCAGGCGCTGATCTCCTTCCTCTGGTGACCAGCAATAGAACCTGACAGAATGGCATGGAGCTGTGTCAGGGAAGCTTTAGGTTGGAGATCAGGAAAAGGCTCTTCACCAAGAGAGTGATTGGGCACTGGAACAGGCTCCCCAGGGAAGTGGTCACTGCACTGAGATTGACTGAGTTCAGGAAGTGTCTGGACAACACTCTCAGTCATATGCTCTGACTCAGCTGGTCCTGTGTGGAGCCAGGGGTTGGATTCGATGATCCTTATGGGTCCCTTCCAACTCCAGATGTTCTATGTATCTCATGCCCTGCCAGGTGCAGCAGAAGCTGGGAGAGCACAGCCAGGAGAGCTGACCCAGGCTGGCCAGAGGGACATTACCTGCCATAGAACGTCATGCTCTGGATATACTGGGGAAGCCAGCTGGGAGGTGGGATTGCTGCTCGGAAACGGTCTGGGCATTGGGATTTTTTTCTGCATGTGGTGACCAATTGCATATGTGCATCACTTTATTATTATTAGTAGTAGTAGTAGTTGCTGTTACTACTATTATCATTGTTGTTGTTACTATTGTTATTACTTCTTTCTTTTGTTATTCTATTAAACTGTCTATCTCAGCCCACGAGGTTTGCTTTTTTCCTCCTCTCCATTCCCTTGGGGGAGGAGGGATGAGTGAGCAGCTGCGTGGTGCTTAGTTACTGGCTGGGGTTCAACCACGACACACATGTATGCATCAGGTGATGAATACTTTTAAATAGTGTACGTTGTTTAACTTGCTATTGCAACATGCAAACTTTTATTAGACTGGAATCTCTTGACTTGCAAGACGAGGTATAGTTTTCAAGTGACCTGCAGAGTCATTTCAGTATGGCTTTTATATGTAAAGAAAGTGTTTGTACTGTGAGTTATACACAAAGCAAGAATGGAACAATGAAATGCTGTGGCCAAGTTATTTCAGTTCTTTACCTTCTTTGTAGTTTTCATGTATTGTAGACAGGATTACAGTTAGAGTAATGGCAGCAGCCTGCTGTTGGAAAGCTGAATTTTATGTGAGGTACCGGGCATTCTGTGAAGTTGATGCTCAATGTGCTGGAACTGAGTCATAGCTATATACCTGGAGTATAGGTACCTATCCTCAATTAGGTGTTAGATAGGGTCCTAACTCTTTTTGAGGCTATAGACTTCAGTATTTCAGATGACTGGCCAAATATTTTTATCATTTATTTCACTTGAAATTGCTAACACTCCATCCAGAATTCCATATCCACTTATCCTCAGGAATGAATTGATATAGTTGCAAGAGGTTTACGCACAGGGCTGGATCACGTTATATCTGAACAAAGAATCACTGGTACGAAAATGAGCTGTAGCCCTGTCTTATCTGTGAGGAACAAGTCAAGTACAATAAGAAGCTTTTTTTGAGGCAGCATGGGAATTGAATCCCTCCTCCTACTGTGTTGTTTGTGTAGATAGTGTATGGTTTTGGTAACAGAACTTACTTGTGGAACGGGATTTATTACTGGATAGGAAAGCATCTTATCGCAATTTGCAACAAAACCATTATTCAAGTTGCTGTTCTCAGGAGCTCCTTTGTGTATAGCCCTTAATGACCACGGTGTTACTTCCTTTATCTGAATGGGGTGATCATCTTTATGTCTATATATTTTTGTATTTTGATTTCCTGATCATTTGTGGGTTTGTTCCTCAAACTTTAATGTTGAAGGAAGTATTAACAATATTAGAAAAAACTGTATGAGGAACTGTGCAGAGTCCCTCAGCAGACCCAATCTGAGTGGGGCAGGAGAGAGACCTTCCTGCGTATTTGCTCTGCTGTGATGTGCCCTGTGGTAGGTGTGATGCACAGCACCAGAGAAATGTCTAAGAAAGGGATTCTGCAACCTGTTGTAAATTCACAGGTACTAGAAGAGAAAACAGAGAAGGCTGCCTCATTGCACAAAACTTTCTTGGTGTATCGTAACAAAAGTAAAAAAATAAAATCTGGGTTCCGTTTTACTTTTGGGTAAACTTCGCTTCAAGGCATAGTAAAAAAAAAAAAAATTGTATATGAATTTGATACCAATTGGAGCGATAAGACTGCTGATTCCTGTGGATTATTTTTCCAGTAAATTCGTCTGGCTGTGCTGCAAAGTTAACTCACCTTAAGGTAAAGCTGGGAGAACTGAGACTTGTGGTTGTATAATGTTCTAGCTGAATTGCACTGAAAACGCACTAAATATACTTAGCATTTGCATGAAGTTTTAAAGTTATATGGGTAGACAGAACTATAGACATTGTGAGTGCAACCAGTGCATCTGACGTGCTCAGATGTCTCAATTATCATGAGAGCTGAGATTACTAAATAACAGGTCAAACTGCTGTTGTAGGAAGCTCTCACACAGTGCTCAGTGAAGCAGTTTTGTATATGAATAATCCTACTTGGAACTCTTATGGCAAAAAACGTGTTGTGGTAAAGGAGGGAGATGAAAGAAAGAAAATAGTTTTTTAGTATACATATTACTGAGCACTATGGACAGACATGCTATTAAAAATGACCAAAATTGGTCTCTTAAATCCATATTTAGGCAGCCAACAAAATAACTTTTTTGCCTCCTGAAGTGCTGAATACCCAGCAATTTATGTTAAGTTCCCCTAAAGCTGTTCAAAGGCACCAGGGCCCCATTGGCCCCTTGCTCACCACAAGCTCAAGTCGTTTTTCAGCATAGAACCAGCATACTTCAGTCAAGCCAGAATCAGGTAAGCTCAATAACCCTTTCTAGTTTATTCATCTGCCATGTAGTTGCCTGCATACATTTACTTGTCATTTTCTTTCCTTAATGTACTGGACTGATGCAACTAAGTCTTACTCAAAAATCTGCAAAAACATACCAGAGAAAAAGCAAGCAAGGCATGTAAATATGTTAGAGAAAATTGAGTAAGGAAAACCAAGAGAAGAATAAATCTTATTTCAATGAAATCAGACTATGAAAGGATTTTTCACTATGAATCTAAAGAAGAAGATGAGCTGAGATAGCTGGCTGAGTACGTGGGTAAGTTAGTGCTTATTGTGATAAATGTTGTTTATGTACACACCAGCAGGAAGTAAACGGAGATTGCTTTTTCTTCACTTAAATCCTAGGAGTAAAGCTTTTAAACAGTGGCTGATCTTAAAGTATTGAGATTAATAGGGTTAATTTTTCCTTTTAAAAGAAGACAAACACCCTCTCACCCCAACATTCATGAAGTCACTAAAGAATAGAGAATAGAGATCCAGAATCTGTCTAAGGATTGAAATGAGCTCTTTGGCAGTAACTAACAGTGAACTATTTTGTCCTATCTTACACCAGCAGTACGTTTTATATGGATGTGAACTGATGTGTAGATATTATAGTGATGTACACAAGTAATCATAAGATGATTAACAGTTTAACCAGATAGCTTAAAATTAATGTGCTTTTCTTTTTTACGTATACATTAGAAGTATGAGGAACCTAACGTGTGATTTTGTATAGTTTTTTCATGTGACAACTCATGGTATTCTATTGAAACACTGTTGTGATTTAACTCAGCTTCAGGTTGTTTCAGGCAGCTGAAACAACCACACAGCTGTTCACTCACTCCTCCCTACCCCACTCACCCCCCACCCCAGCAGTGGCATGGAGGAGAGAATCAAAAAGAAAAAAAAAAACAAAACTTGTGGGTTGAGATAAAGATAGTTTAATAGGACAGAAAAGGAAGATATTGAAGGTGATGATGATAATGATGAATATAAAAAACAAGTGATACGCAGCACAGTTGCTCACTACCAGAAACCAATGCTCAGCCAGCTCCTGAGCCATGATCTAGCTAGTGTCCCCAGTTGTATACAGAGCATGACATCACATGGTATGGAATATCCCTTTGGGTAGTCTGGGTGAACTGACCCCACTGTGACGCCTCCCAACTTCTTGTGCACCCCCAGCTACTCGCTGGTGGGGTGCGGTGTGAAGCAGAAAGGGCCTTGGCTCTATGTAAGCACTGCTCAGCAGTAACGAAAACGTCCCTGTGCTATCAACACTGTTTTCAGCACAAATCCAAAGCACAGCCCTGTACTAGCTACTATGAAGAAAATTAATTCTATCCCAGCCAAAACCAGCACAAACATTTTAAAGCTGACATTGAATTTCAGTTGTTAATAAAAATGATTAAATTTTTAATCTTGTGTTAACATAATCCTAACTTAGATCTTCTTGGAGAATCTCTGTCTTTTTTCATTATTATTTCATTGCTATTTCTTTCCTAGTTCTGCAGTGAGAGAGTTAAGAAGGTCATTCTGACCAAATGGCTGTAGTATCTCATATTTGTATTTGGCAGCTCTTCCAAGCGGCTCTTTGATCTTAGCTGTCTACTACAGACCTATTTCCATTTCCATAAACTACAACTGGTTCCATGATTGTTCTACATAAATCTGAGTGCATTTAGACTTCTGATAAAAGTATCGTGTAAACTTTTGGCTCTATCATAAAAATGGGCTGGTGTGCCATTCTTTCCAATTGTCTTCTTTTGGGACCAATATTAACAAAATGAATGTTCCAGGACTTGTTGTAACAACTGGATTTTCTTTCTATATGTTGCTATAGATATTTATGCCTTCTGACACCAATCTGATATAATGTTACTATTGGATAAAAACAAGATATTTATATTTTATTTAAAGAACATGACAAGACTTTATTTCCAGTGGTTATAAAGAATAGTCTAGTACTTGCTGGTGAACAGTATATGCTGTTGCTTTGTGTGCAGTTTTTTAATAGACATTTACATTTACACCTGTTACCTAAAGGCGAAAAGGTAGTTAAGGAAAAAAAGTAATCAAAAATCAAACCGAACATATCTTTCAATATTGAAAAACAAGTGTGTAGAGTCTTTGAAAATAACATATTTCAGATGTGTTCTTTGCCAGAATAGCATTTAGGCAGATGTGTAAATCATTACCACAGATGCAAAATGATTGTAAAATTTCACAGGTATGAGGAAGACTTTCAATTATATTGCCTTTTACAGTAATAATTATGTGTCTAGAATATACACAGAGAGCTGTAGGTTGTTATTTGTACACAAATACTTATTTGTGGAGTATTACTGTGTTATGAATATGTATGCTCTTTCTACAAAAACGATCACATGCTTGTTTCGTATTTGATGAACATTTTTAGATTTGTATATAAAATGTAGGATGTTGTCTACTTTTATGTCTAAAAGTTCAATAAGTGGGTTAGTAAAAATGAAGATTTATCTGGTTTTGGAATGTTTGGATTCAGTGAGACTAATGAGCCAAAGTCTAAGTAAAGTTTTGCCCAGTTTTAGTTTGTTCAGGTTTGGACAGTAGAATGAAAAGCATAAATACTTTCAAGAACTCCTTCACCCCTGCCCAGGTTTGGGCACTAGCTTTGTAACTACCATTTTGATACATAATTTGAGTATTTCAGAATAGGTGTTTGAAGTGGTGGATTCACATGTAGAATGATGAAAGATTATGAATGATGAAAGATGCAACATTGGAATACTGTTCAGCAGGAAGATTATGACTATTACTTGGTTCCTTGGTTTGGGTTCTGGTTGTTTTAGCTTTAGCCTGAGATGATATTGATTTGTAAGGAATTTTTTCCTTCTTGTAGTTGTGCACACTGAATTATCTGAACAAACAATAGTGTTCCTGACAGTACTGTGCTACTGGGAACTCAGTTGTTAGTAAGGCATGCAATAAATCTGCCTTCCAGCGTGGTCTTGCAAAGTTCCACAGAAGACAAAAATCTAGTCTTCAGTGTCTTTTGACACACAAATATTCAGTAAACCAGTCTGTCCTGGAAAACACAGCTAAATCTGTTAAGTGTTATATTTACTCCCTAAAAAGGCTTTCTTTCAAGCTGTTAGTAGAAATCAGAGTCTATAACGTAAGGGAATTAAAAAAATAAAAATATAAAGAAAAAAGACAAAGATGGACTGCAATTACATCTGAATATATAATATAAATGAAGCTTCCCTAACAGGGCTTATTGTCCTATTGCTGCTGCTTTTGTTTGTTTGTTTGTTTTCCCTTTGCAGTCAGGCTGGTATTATACTGATTATCACATTTCTCTGAGGTTTTTGTGGGTATTTTTCTTTTTTTCCAAAACATTGTAGAAGGAACTCATATATATATATATTGCTTTATTTAGATAAGTTAGGCCTGCTAGGAGCTGTATTTCCTTTTGAAAAGCAGAATCTACATGTGGTCTTTTTTAGCAGTTATAAACGTTAAAATAGTTCTAAACTTGACGGTCTAAACTGTTTGTGGATGGTGCCCATATGGTATTTGGAAGGCTCATTAATCAGTTATTCTAGTAACCTGAAGGTGGCTTAGTAAATTTCTAGCTAATGCATTTTGTAAATACTGCCATGATTATACATTTCACTGAGTTGTTATAAAATTATTTGTTCCCCTGACATATCCTTGCAAGTGAGAAGTAGTAGCTCAACTGATCTTATCAAGAGGGAAAGGTTAAATTAATGACTGATTCAGTCAGTCTTTCACCCTTCATTAGCAGTAAATTAGTTTCTTAAAGAAATAAAAGATCATCTTGAGTTGTTTAATGTGTAAATTTCATTTTAAACATGCATAGGTCTTCATCTACTTACGGAACAACACATTAACAGTGAAGTTTAAAAAATATGTACCCTTCACAAATGGCTAATCACACTAAATTGCAAGACCTTCTCTCTCTCCTGGCTCTGTAGTAAAAGCTAAAAACATGCACAGGTCAGTAAACTTGGTTTTAACAAGGAGGCACTCTATTTGGAGTAAACATTTGCCGTGTTAGTAATGTACAAATAGGCTATGGTATTTTTAATGAATTTATAGAACTAACATTTCACCATTTCAGAAGGTGACAGTGATAGGCCCAGAAATTATCACTGTGGTTTTACTTGCAAAGTACTCATCTGCTTCTATAATAAATGTGAAAAGAGTGCTTTCTATGCAGAGCTTTTTTTTAAAATCTATTCAAATATTTGAATAAATGTATGCAATCTCAGACAGTGTTCTTATAAATAGGATAAGATCAAACAGTAGGCCAAGAGGTCTTGAAGGTATTTCTTATGTCTCCTTAAAAGATACCCGTGACTCACTAGGTCATCCTTCTTTTGAATCAGTTTTGAACCAATGTTTCATAAAGTACTAGTGGGAAGTTAGTGTGGGAAGTGCTCTTTCAGATGAGAACATATGTGGCCATGAAAGTTTCCCCCATTCTCTCTTCAAGAGTAAGATTTGGAGGTTTGGATTTTTGTTTTGCCTTGGTTCATTTCATTCCGCCCACTGCGTCTAAAAGTGACTCCTGTAATTTTAATTACAGTAGCTATTCCTTTATTTAAAAAAAATGAACAAAATCAAAGTCTTGATTAGTGTTTTGTCGTGTAAAGTCCTTTGAATTGTATCTTTAGTATGTTTGCAGTATTGTAAAATGAAACTGGAATCTATAGTTCAGTCTACAAAGTTACTTTATCTCTTGAAGAATAGCAAGAGGTGCTGTCTTTTTTTATTCTTATTAAATACATTTAAGCCATGCGATAGCCTCTGTTATATTTTAAATTATGGCAGGCTATGAAAAGGTATTGTTTTGGTTTGGTTTTGTTGTTTTTTTTCCAGTAGGGTTTGTAGTTTTGATCAGAAGAGGATTTTTTGATAGAAAGATGTTTCTATACGTATAATTTATAGTTTAGTGTGTGAAAGACAACACAAAGAACATGCTGATCATTCAATATTTTCTTTTTTTAATGGGATCAAATATGCATATATCATTCCCCTAAGGCACCTGAATAGATAAAAATGTTGTGTGTAATGGTGCACTTACCTGGTAAAAATTCAGCTATTCTGCAGAGCAGTTTGTTCTGATCAACACCATCTGGCAGCTGCAAGGAGGAAAAAAAAAAGTTGGCTATATTTGCAGGTAACCTTCCTGCTACTTCACTAACACCATCCAGTATGTCACAGCTGAAATATTTTTCATGGATGATTTATTGACAACATGCAGAATGCGTGCAATTCTTTCAGAATCTTACTGTTGAAATAATTCTGAGATCTTTGATTCGATAGCAAAATCATGAAAGTGAGCAAATATGTCAGCCTTCTCACTGAAGTCATTCATATTATTGTTGTGATTAAAGAAAAGGTGCTAAACAGGTGAGGCCTTTGGTATGGTTTCTGCAGTCTAAATATAGACACTGAAAAAGCAAGTGTCAAGCTTTTGGGAAAAGACTTGGAAGGAGCAATAAAACATTCAGAAGACCTGAAAGTTTTTAGGTATATTTTAGGATCAGATGTTGTTGGTTTTATGCTGCTCCATCTGCTTCTATATTAGAGAAGCTGAAATGAGACAGGGAGGAAAAAAAATCCCTAAACGTTTATTGATATTTTCAATTGATGTGTTCAGGTATGTTTGTATACTGACTAATTTCTATGAACATTTGTGTACTCCAGTTACACCAAGTCATGAGTTTGCAGGCAACTATTTTGAATGGAAACTTATGAATATATCAAACTTTGAAAAATAATTAGAAACCAAAAGTCCAGCACAGATAATTTTCTATATAAAGGTGAGGAAACTTATCAAATTTTTTTCTTCACTTCAGATTCAATGCACAGACCCGTTCCCTTAGTCCAGTAGTTGAGGAGATGGGATTTGGAGGAGAGTATTGTGAGAGGGAGTGAAGGGGACATGGGAAAATGTTGGGAACATAGTTGGAGAGAGAAATGAAGCTCTCTTTTGCAGAAAATTACTTATACATGAATTATAACAGATGCTGACCTAAAGCACTTTGCTTGTGGGTCGCAGTCTTTTGTTCAGACTCGATTCTCCAGCTCTGTGTGTAGAGCGGCTGGGTTGTCCACACCTGTATGTGGACCACAAGCACAAACTTGTATGCCAACAAGAAAGGTGTCTGGCAACAAATGCGTTTGCTGTGATTATTCAAAATATTGAAGAAGATTGGCCCTCTCTTAATATGTCAGTGTGTCATCATAGCAGGTGCCTTTCAGTAGCAGAGAGCACTAAGTTGAGAAATACTAGCGTAAACCAGCTTTGAGCATTCACGCTTAAGTTCATTATAAAACCACAGTTTCAATCAATCTATTTCACTTTAATTCAGAACCTGGTGTGCCAACACACATTGCTCTAATGTATAATGCCCTCTCTGTGGCTGCTAAGGGACTGAGTCATAGACTAATTTAGTAATAGCACCATATATCTCTTGATGCGTATGGGATTACACCAAAGAGCAGTGTCATGGGCAAAAATATAACTTTTTGGTGATGACTGCAAGGTTCTAGCATAAGAGAATTTGGATCACTGTCCAAGATTTTATCTAGGTATTTTATTTTATTCTTTGTTTTACCTTTAGAAGAGAAAGTAATTCTATGATAACTTGGTTCTTTTAAGAATGTCTTCATCATTGTGATGTAAATTGATTCCACTATCAGATCCCTGAAATGTTCATGTATTTCCCTAGCTACTGTTACTTATTAGAAGTCTAATGATACTGAATCTAAATTGTGAAGTTTCTCACAGGTGTAACATGTTTTTCATCAAGGAATAAAGAAGGAAGAAATTAGAAGCAGCATGTCACGATGTTATAGCTTTGAATTGTATACCCTTCTTTGCCTAATGTGGGGTTTTTTATGCAACTTTAATTGGAATGAAATGTTTATAACAAATATTTAATCAGGATTCAATGATTATATAGGCAAATTTAATTTTGCTGTCGTTATTTTTTCCTAGGTAATCAATGCAGATGTGATTTAATGACAAAGTCTAATTGAGTACTTTCATTTTGTGAACAGAAAATTAAAAGGAGAAAATTCACTTTTTAAATTAGAAGTAATGATGGAGGCACAGGACAATTCCTGGGGATTAATGACTATCTGAGAAAGTTGAAGGCTCAAGGCTTAGCCGTGGGCTGTTAACCTCAGGTGGTCATTAATTCTTCAAGTAATGCTCCATGCCCTGATCATTATTACAACTGAACAATGATGGAGTAGCAAGTTTCAGCAATTAAAACATCAGCAATATTTTTACATGCATATTTTTCTCTCCCACTTGGATATCCTGACACAAAGCAAAGAATGAATCAAACCGTTGATAGTACCCAGTCAAACCTTTGGTGTTTTTCTTAATTTGTATGATCTGTCATTGAGGACATGCCACATTATGTGTCTGCATTTGTTGAGCCACACATTGTTGTCCCAGTAGCTGTGCCCCACACACGTTAAATATACAGCTGGATGTATGTGCCTCTAGGGAGCCTTGAAACTTAGAGATTCGTGTTCTCTCTTAATAATGATGCAGATGCCACCGGCTTCACTGCCATTGAAATTACATCGTAAGTAGCATCTTCTTGTCCTCGCCATTCTACATGCTAATTACCCCATCTTTCTGCAGTTGCTTTCAGATTGAGATCTACACAATTATCTGATACCACCACGTTAGGCTAATTTTTCCTGTCCCTAAGTGTTACATTTGAGCATACTATGTACTTGGTTCATGTACAAAGAGTCTACAAATACCTCCAAGCCCTGGCAAAACATGCAGTCTTTTCTAAAGTCAGTCAGTCAGTAAGTGGTTCAGAAACAACTGTTGAAATGCTTCAAAATATTTATTCTACTGCTGAAACATTTCAGCCTTTGAGTCAAGGGCAGATTAACAGACAAAAGCAGCTAATCCAAAAATGGGCAGTTTATGGCTGACTGGAGCAGACAGACTAATGAAGCATGTAGAGTTAGATAGGTCTCAATACGATGTTAATAACATGTCTGGAAAGAGGTGAGCGAGCCAGGCATGGCGAGCCACTTTCTAGAGTGACTTCAGGTGAGAAAAGGACCAAAGATTGCTGGAAACATATGGTAATTAGCAAAACCATTATTACGGTGTCATTGTGGGCATAGATAGCACGTATAGCACAGGTAGCACGCCAACGCATTTTGGTGTCATCTGCTGGTTTAAAGTGCAGCATATATGAGAATGTATGGCCTGCAGAATAGCCCTATGAGGGTTAAATGTGCAATGTTTCTCGCTTTACATAACTTTGAGTTTTAACTTATTAGTTTCATTTACATTAATACAAATGTGAGTATAATGGAGTAAATTATTTTCAAATTAATGTAAAACAATAAAAACTCTAGGGCAGCTTTGATTATTTAAGTTGATTATAACAGTTAAATGTTGACAGGATAATGCATTCACCAATTATTCCACAGAATAATAAATCTTTAGTTGCAGTTCTCTGCTTGTCAAAATAACACTCTATTTTAAAGTAGTCTCTACTGAAACATGCATTTGTGGTTGTGATGTCCCATAGCTGCTGCAAGGAGGAATAAATTGTATGCTTGCACATTTTGTCAGTACATCAGCAGATTGGTAAACCGCTTCATATACAACATAAACATTAATGGCAGCAAAGTTAGAATTATGGCTGTTACTATCCCCCCTGCCTACATGGTCTGTGCTTGTTCCAAGTCACTCATACTATTTGGAAGTTAATTTTTTTTTTAATTTCTTCCTGAACTAACATGTAATAGAATTCTTCTGCCTTTATGATATTTCAGCATAGTCATTAGAGGGAAAATAACTGCTGAACTTCAGTGATTACTGCAGAGATCCCAGCTTATCGGGCTCGGGGGAAGGGGAAGAACTCCATGCATGTGAATCTGTGGCAATAAAAATGTGGTTTAAAATTAAAAATAAGCCTAAACCTAATTCTGATCCATCTATTGCACAGGTATTTTCGAGATTTTTATCTCACACCACTATCTGACCTCATTCGTAGGGACAGCATAGCATACTATAGGCAGTAGGTCTGAATGTAATTTCTTCAATCTCTCGGCAATACATGACAAGATATTCAATGCCTCATTTCCGTGTTGGAGCCGTTCCGTGCCTAAAAAATGTAGACAACTTTCAAGTAGTTCCTTGGATGGTATGTGAGAAGAAGAATGACTTTCAGGTCACTTGTGATTTGAAAGATTAGAGCATTAGTTTGCACCCACGATGGACACTGGATATCTCTGATAGTTTCTGGTTTAGCGAAATTTATTGTAAAATACCAAAATATTTCAGATGATTCTATAACATGAAAACATTAAACATTTTAAAATTCAGTTCTCTACTGTTCAAGCCTGAATATTTGAATTTCACAAGGGGTAGTCTTTTTACTGTTTGTAACTGAAGTCTTATTTACTAATACCTATTTCAATCACCAGAAGCTTTGATTCGTATATTTGCAAGTTTTTTCTACATTCCTCTCTCTGGGGTAATGTCTGCTTTTTCTCCACCAGCAATATGTTTGATAGTCTAGCCAAGCAAAGCATCTGATACTCTCTCTCTTTTTTTTTTTTTTGTTTGTTTGTTTGTTTTGTTTGGGTGGAGTGGTAGAAGGGGTAGGGTGGGTGAGGGTGATAACAAGACATTTGGGGTTTCAAGCTCTTTCAGAGACCTGAGTTTCAAGAGGGCTGTCCTCGAGAAATGAAGCCATACAAGGGTGATTAAATAAGCCTCCACTGCCTCCCTCCTATTTCATTTTGTGAACTTTCGAAAAATCATCTTGGTCATCTGAGCTCATGCCAAGTCACACAGTGATTAAAACTGTTTGAGAGGCTGCTATCAGCCCTTAGACTTCCAATAAAATATATTTTGTTAGCAGCTATGGTATCGTAGCCACTTATTTCTGCTTATATACTTGATGCTCTGCTGTTCTTTCCAAGTGTTCAGTAGGTTAAACTACTGAACTACTATTAAATAGTAGTTTAGATTTGTGTATTGATGCTTCTGATAAGATTTATTTTTATGTTTGTGATTACAGTTAAAACTATGACATCTCTGTAGATGACCTGTGTCACTCAGGCTCAGACCTGTCAGGCTTGATTGCTGTGGAATATTTTCTCTGATCAAACTAAAACTTTATCACACACACACAAAAAAAACCATTTGCTTAAACCCATGATTTAAACCAACATTGTTTGAAATTTTGTTTCTTTAAATTTCTTTCCCAACAACAGGGAAACTCCATATTCTGTGTATAATCAAACATATATTTTATATTTTGCATTATAATTTAAAAGTAATTAATTTAAAATAAGTATTCAGTTTTATAACTTCATAAAATCTATTAAGTAAAACAGTTATAGTTAGGTTTTACAATTATTAAAAAAAAGGAAGAAAGATTTGCTATCTGTGTTCATCAGTCCCTCAGTATTATTAAGAAGAGGTGTTTAATTTTGAAAAATGTCCTTAAGACTTCTGGTGTTATATACGATCTTTATTACACAAATTGACCAAAATCCACCAGAGAGTACATTCAGGTTAATACTTAGAGGAAAGACCCTAATGTGTCTCCACAGGGCAAAGATACACATCGTATCTTCTTTCCTGAAGAGTACATAATAAAACCTTTCATAAGGCTGGCTTTGCTTTTATATCCACAAGTTTGTTACTTTTCATGGTTTTCATTCCAGAAAAAAAAAATAAAATCCTTTATTGGTTTGATTCTTCTCTATTCTCTTCATTCAAAGTCTGCCAACATCAAGAGAAAGTCTATTATTAGTTTAAATGAGTTGGGCTGGCCTGCATCACTGCAGACATGCAGCAACTTCTGAGAACTTCTGTCAGACTTCATTGACAATCAGAAAAATATGACTAACTGTAGTTTCCTAGGTGCTGGTGAGGGCAGGTGTACAAAACACAGTGGAACCACAACATACATTATGTCAGCATTGCAGCACAGGCATCCAGCCGGATGCCACTGAGGTATATAGGTGCGGTTTTGGTCTTGTTACCTTGGGGTAACAGTAAAGGTGACAGGGACACTGGCTGAAGGAGCTGTTTGCAGATCCTTTCACAGTGCCGGGGGGCAGTTTGTGTGGCTGTGACTACTGTTGACAACCAGGTAAAAAGTAGCTTCGTTTTGTCATCAAAAACTTTTCAACAATGTGAACTGGGAAAAGAGTAATTCCAAACGTTAGTTTGCTGAAAGCAGTTAAACGGAAGTGATAAATCCTAGAAAGATTTGATGAGATGATTTCCCACAAATGTGGCGAGGAACTTAAATGTGGGCGTAACACTGTGTGGCCTCCTACCTAACACAGTCCAGTCACTTGTATTTTCTATGCATTAGTTTGTTTCTAGAATAATTGGTATTGGCTGTCTTAATTAAATACATTAACTAAGTTAAGCAGAGGTCACTATATAATAACTGATGGAAATTCTCTGCTTTTTATTTCTTTTGTCATTATATTACAGAATAAAGATCAGCTGTGGAAAGGAGAAGGCAAAGGAATTCAAACGCTCCAAGTTCCTCACAGTGTTTCCAGAAGCAGCTGGCAGAGATGTATTGACTTCAGCTTGTTTTGACTCAACAAAAAGGTGAGTTGCATAGCCAATGACTATCCTTGTGTTCAAGAATCATCAGTTAAGACTCATGAATGCCAATCCATAAGATTAGAATCTGACTTTAAAGTATTGTTCACGATATTAAGACCGAAGGGATGTGTTCTTCCTCCCAGATAGTGGACCTGAACAGAAATGATTACCAAGTAGTGTGGGAGACATTATCTAAGCTCAGTTTATACTATTCTGTAGATAGGTGGAGTGTAAGGCTATAATTTCATGACTCCTTATCGCTTATGGGGTTTCAAGTAGCAACAGGTGAACCTGACTTTCTCTGTTTTAAAAAATGGGAATGTAAGAAGTGGCAATTTGTTTAGGGTTTAGCAATGCAAAAAGTAGTTGCCAACACAAGCTTTCCCTTCTCTGAGACAGCTCTGCTGCCTCTATTTCCTTCTTTATCCTCTACAAGTATATTGCTGTACTCCATGCAAAAGAATTCCTTTTTATTAGGGAGTTAAAAGTAATACTGAATTCAGCATCACCATATAAGGTAAAAATTAAAAGTTTTGCTTACAACATTTTCTTACCATTGTGTGTTTAGTCACTGCAAAACCTATAAAGGAACAGAAATCTCCATCAGAAAATCAAATTGACCTACAGGATATTTTTCCATTACTAATTTTTAGGCATTTAAAAGGTGAAATCATAGTTTGGGTTACATTGGAGAGAGCTCACTGGAATTTGTATATAGAGAAATTTTGGAGTATAACCATTCCTATTAACTAATGCCCTTTCTGTAAGACACTATCTCAACTTACAGTAAAAGATACAGAACACATTCCTTTTTTTCCTCCTTTATCCTCCTCCTTTATCTCCATTAAACCACTGTCACTGAAGACATATTTTGTCCCCCTGGTTAGTTTTTACGATGTTATTGTGCTTTTCTGGTGTAGAGAAGTATATGAAATTTTTAGCTTCCACCTTTTCATCCAGATAGTTGTTTGGAAAATCCTGTGATACTTTTGTGCAGAGAAATCAAGATTTTTCTCTTTTTTTATTTCTTCTACCTCTACAGTATAAAAGCGATCTTTTCCTCTAACTGCTGATCTCTTTCCAAGAAATTACAAATGTATAAAATATTATGCTACTCATTCAGTTAGCTTTTTTCTGTGTAGCTTCTTAGCAAACAAGTCATTTCTTCTCACACTATATGTGGAATGTGCTTCATATTGTGTGTTTCAGCCAGCAGTTTAAACATGCCTCCTGACTGGTAAAACATGAATGGCAGTTTCACTGGTCCATCTGTTTAAAGTATTTTTGAAGTGCTATAACACAAGCCATAATATTTATGAGAATTTCATATTCGTTTGGATAGTGACAACATCTTTAACTTTAACTCTTATTTTGTTTCTGGGTTTTTTTTGCCATAAAGATGAAATACTTCAGAGAGGAAAACATACTGGAGTCCAGTTCTGCAGGCAAAGGCAAAACCTTACATTGCATGAGCACAAGGTTTTTTTCCTTTATAGTTTCCTGCAAAAAAAAATCCCCACGTATGCCCTGAAAAATCTGGGAGCAAATTTCATACATTTGGAAGCATAAAGCCAAAATCTGCCTGGCTGAGTCATCAGAGATGAGCGTAAACCCACAAAAACTAATAGAGCTCCAGCAGCACACAGCATACAGCAGTATGTAACTGATGTGAGAAAGCTCGGGTTTGGGTTTTTATTGATAGTGGTCATCCTCTTTGAATTAGTTTATAGGCTGTGCCAGGTAAAATGTAAAAACAAGTTATTCTAGCTCTCTCACAGTGCATCCAAAATAAATACCGTGCAACCAAACCTGGTTTTGAATAAATCCAGCAGAATATGATTAAAAGTACGGTAGGTGGTAGGTTATTTAGTTCTCATTAGTTTCCTTTTTCTGTTGTCATATTCTTCCTAATATGCCTTCAAGTTCTCCTTAGCAAAATGTATTTTTAATTTCTAAGCATGCTTTCTTTGGCTTGCATCATGTGCTACAGTTTATGCATATATGAATGTAGAAATTAATGTAACCTGTTTGTACATTTATCGGATTATATCTGCCCCATTAGTCTCCGTAACGGCTAAGCAGTGGTTCCTGTGGGTATCTCCTGTGCTGACCTTATCTATCTATGGGCCCACAGTGGAAAAGATTCTCCTGTTCCCAATAGTATAAATTACCCTTTAGCCCAGGTTATGCCTTTGAGCTGATATAGTGGTATTATTCACAAGAGTGAAGTTACTTGTGTTCAGACTTATTTTTAGTGTATAATATTCCAGTCTTACACCAGGTCTAACAAGATGGGAACACAGAATCCCTAGGGTCCAACAGCAGGATGACTGTGTAAGTGTAATCAAAATTGGCAGGTTTGAACAGTCATGATTAGAAAATTAATGGCTAATTCATTCAAGCTTCATTCATATTTTGTACCTAGGAGATGCATCAAAGGCAAGTTAGAAAGTTAGCTCTGAAACAAAAAATATTTTCAGGACTTTTACATTCAGCATGCTAAAAAAAATATTACTTGACTTCAAATCAAATATCTTAAAATCAGTACAAAGTGAGCTAAATCTGTTCTGGGAATTACATAAAATGTATAAATAAAGATGTGGAATTGCCACATGCATTTCCTTCCAAACTGTTTTAAGTCCATTCAGATGAACATTCAGCATGAAACATTATTACAGAGTAGCGTGGTCACTTTCTGGCATTAATGTGCATCTTTTTCCTTTGTAGTTTGCTAGTTGTTAGGATAACAGAATGGGTTTTTTTCTGCAGTTTAAACAGATTAAATAATTTTAGATATATTTCAGCTGCTTGTATGCCAAATTAGAAGTATGACTGTGAAACAAATGCTGCAAACTGATTCTGTTCTGTTCTAGCAACTATGAGGTAAAATATACTCAGTGGACAAGTAACAGTTTTGCAGTGCAATGAATAGCTAACTATTTTTGCAATTATAATACTACACTATTTTTTTTCAGTAAAATGTTGTCATTTAGCCATGTGCTGTACTTTAATTGTCTGTTTTAATTATCTGTGCATTAGTCCTAAAGATTACATTTTGTTAAGTTATTGTAATATATGAAAACTGTGTAATTTGGATAAAGTCTGGGATCTTTGTTTTATTTTTTTCTTAAGCTTAAATTCAAATCTCCCTATAAATTCAAATCTCTTACATAATGACAACTAGACACATCGCATCACTCTTTAGAGGTAACCATGGCATCCCTGTATTAGATGTGTCAACTGATTATCCTTTTTCTTCTTCGTCCCACTTAATTCCTTATATGTTGAATTATAAACAGAACAAAGACTGTTCTGTATCCTCTCTATGTGTCCTCTTACTGTCTTGGGGACCTGTAGCACCTGCAGCCAGTAATAGAGTAAATTTCAGAGGAGCTGCTTTTCGAAGGAGTTGGAATGAGAGGTTCTATTTGGTGTTTTACAAATAACTTGTGATTTTTCATGCTTGGGGCATCTTTTTCCAGAGAAGAAAATGACTGCTCCAAAGCAAATCACAGCAAGTACCATCACATGACAGTGACACAGGGGCAAACACACTCCTCAGGCAGCGGCCTCTGTTTCACGGCAGACCCATTCCAGCCCTCATATCACTCCTACTGTGCTTCTTTGGGCAATGTTCAAAGCCAGATTTAGCTGATTAATGCCAACATAACTGACTAAAGTTTCTCATAGTTCAAATCCTGTCAGTAGTATGGATGTCATGCATCATCTTAAGTATGAGTAGCAGTGAATTAAAAGGTAAAAGCTGTGCCTGCTCTCCAGCACTAACTGCTTGGCTAGTAGAAACAATTCCATACTGAAATAAGATAGTGTTTTCATTAAAAAAATGATCATACAACATTTTATGATTTGGAGTTCACAATGTTATTTTTTCACTTAGAGAAAAAATAATGCTTACAATAACATTTTCAGCCAATATAGGAAGAGGAGGAGAGCAAATCTTGAGATCATATAATTTCTGTTGAGAAGAGAATTGAAGGTTTATTTTAGAATTTCTCACAAATTCTTACTTTTATTGCTATCGTACCTGGTTCTTCTTCTCCACTGATACATCTGGCACCTCTGTTTTTTTCTGGCATCAACAACTGACTCTGTCAGTGTACATAAGAGGCCTGTAACTGTCTCATGCCACCCCCACCCCTATAAAGAATAGAATAGAATAGAATAGAATAGAATAGAATAGAATAGAATAGAATAGAATAGAATCATTAAGGTTGGAAGAGACCTCAAGGATCATGAATCCTGAGCCAAAACCTCCTCAAGTCAGAGCGGAAAGTCTGTACAAAGAAAATCCAGGAAAAATTATTTACAGAATGCCTAGTATAATTCAAGTCCTGTAGTGGAATGAACTAAAGTAAAGCGTGCTGGTGCCCAAATTAACCCCTACATTTGAATAATTAGTAATTATTTTTAATAGCTATTTTTTATAGTTTATAGTTGATCATTTACTAAGATAGTGACTTCTTGTGTCTTGTTTACTTTTTGTTATTTGAAGGGCATCATTCAATATAATATCCATATGACTTCACTAAGATGTTATTTAAATTGAACATTTCTACAGCAAAGTTAGAATTTTTATAAAACAGTCCATATGTTTAGTATTGTTTTCAAAGACCAAAAACTTGAGAAAAGAATATTGCAAATAAAATTATCTAGCTTACTGTCTTAAGTATTTTAAGCATATTGTAAACCTGAGGTAGAAAGAGCCAGTAAGCCAGTTGATATGATCTGCATTATTCTATTGACAGTGTGAAAAATATATGGAGAACTAAAGATTATGTTGTCAGGTAATCCATGACTAGATACTATTGTAACAACAGGCACGTACTTTCTGTGGTGTTCATGACAAAGCAATATGGGCAATTGATTCTTTTTATTAAAAAGGTACAGCATAATGAAGAGATGAAAAGGCAATTCTGCTTAAAATTGCCTTTACAATGCATTGCTATGTGGTACTAGATTTTTTGCGGGGGCTTGGGTCGGGTTGTTGTGAGGTTCTTTGCAAGTGAAGATTCTGTACATTGCAGAATAAACTTGTTACAGGCAAAGGAAATATTAAGACTTTTGCAGACAAAGGCAAGCACTGTTTTAACAGGTATGTTGGTATGTACGGTCCTTAAAGAAACAGCAAGAATTTGTATGTTCAGGATGATTGATCAGATATCCATAGCTGACTTTTGCAAATTCTTTTAAAAAGCAAATTAGTAAGGATGGTTTTGCTGTCATGACTGGTGCCTGAGTTGTTTGGTGTGGGTGATGCCAAATAAAATGCTTTCCCTTTTCTCCTATTATTTCATTTATTTATATGGTATTTTGCAGTATGAGAGCATTAGAGGTAGTTACAGAGGGTAAACCTTCAATATTATTTCACCCTGGCATTTCAAATTCTCCTTCTGTCTTTTCTGGCAAGTCTTCTCTAACTGAAATATTATTGGACTTAGTACTATAAAACAATTGCCAGAACAAATGGCTAGAAATGGTTTCTTCAGGTGGTTTCCCAGACTTTCTTTTCTCTTTCTATAGGAGCAAGGAGCATTCTTGCTCATTTTTATTCAAAATAATAAAAAAATAAAGACTAATTAGCCAAGACAAAGCTTCCATTTCCACATGCTTACAAAAACTCAAACCAAGCCAAACTTTGTTTAAAATTTGAAAGCTAATGATGTTCATTGATTCATTCTGAAGAAGGAAGCAGATACACAGAGAAAGTGAGGGGTTTTGTAGCCTATATTTGCAAAATCTATTGTAGTTGAATTTAAACTATCAGGTTTTAGGAATTTTACAGAGCAGTCAACCAATGAAATCCCATTCTTAAAATTTTTCATTTACTCTGCAATTAGTTCTATTTAATTCCTTGTTTCCAATTGGGTCTTTCTTTTGTAATACATAAAGGATGATGTCCACTGTTCTAAAATGAATTCAGAATTTGAATACATTAAGCTCATAGTCCAGTTCTTAACTGGATCTGGAACGGCTTGTTTCACTGGAGAGAAGCTATGAAAATCAGGATTTTGTCTCTGAAATCAGGATTTTGTGAATGAAGGGCCTAAGGATGCTTAGTTCAGGATACAGCTGATGAATTGAACTGTGTATTTTTAGTCACAACATGAAAATGGAGCATAAAAGCAAGTGTTAAGTTAGTCTTAGGATATGCTCAACCTTGTTGGCTTTCTGTATGAGAATTCCCTTTAAATAATTGATTCAGCAACTATCTAAAGGCTATTCAGCTGTATTGCCATGCAATTATGCTGGTGATCTTTATGCTTTGTGAAATGTTTTCTTTATTTCTAAAGCAGGACTTTACACGCAACTTCCTATTTTTCTTCCCCTTAATAATGCACACTTCTTGAACAGTTCTTTCCATGAAAAAGAAAATACACCTCACTTGCTAAGGTGCTTTACCTTGTCCCACAAATTCTTTTTAAAGAGGAGAAACAAAACACATTTGTGAGAAAAATAATGACACATAAACATCTAAATTAGGGTAAAAATTTCTGGAAAACAATAACTCACCTGGCCAAGAAGAATGCAAAGAGAATACTGTCTTGTGAAACAAAATAAACAGAGTTAAGAACGAATTAATGACCAGATTTATGGGTAAAGATTGGAGGCGAAAAATCCCAAACACCCAAAACCAAAATAAAAATGATAGTGGCAACTATAAGTAAAACCTAAACATGAGGCTGTATTTCAGTTATCCTTCCCTGACCATCATTTTGAGTTAGGTTAGATGAATAATCTTAAAAGTCTACTGGGAAATAAATAATTTGTCTTAATACTTTGTGCCCAGCATAACATGATAAAATGCTTTTATACTGAGGATTGAAAGGAAAAAATTTTTTATCTATCCAATCCAATATTTATTTCACTGTTCTGTACCCTTTGGAAGTATGAAGAGATCATCCAGTCTCGCTCATATGTCACAAACTTTTAAATGTCACCTCATTGCCATTAACTTGATACTTCAACTGGGTTTAAACTAAAATCCTCCGATGGCCAAACAAAGAAACTTAGGCACCACCAATTTAAGAGCAGAGAAATTAAAAGAGGACTTATATCATATAAAAGGACATCATGGTGGGTTTTTAATGCATTTTATTATGGACTGAATCTTTTTCAAGTTTTTGTGTATACCCATGCTTATTATCCAGATTTTAGCTTGATTGAAATCTTTTCCATTAATTTATCACCTGGAAATTTGCAAGAGCAAAATAATTTATTCTCTTCAATTAAAACGGGAAATTTGAAGGAATTGTTACTACAGTCACGTAATGCAATGAAATTCAAAACAGGTGTTCTGCACATACTCAACGAGTAAAAGGTAGTATAGCCACATTGCCCAAATTGAGGTAGTTTTGCCAAGTGTAAGTGCACTTCTAATACATTTGTTTATACTGCTTCTAGGACCTTTGCAGCTAGCCGCCTGCTGCCTTGTGAGGATGTATCAGTTCAGCTCGCACTAGCTTACAGGTCTCTTCTCTGAGACCTGTTCATGGCTTTCCCAGTGAAAACACAGCTCAGAGTCGTAGAGAGAGATTTTAGTGCTGTAGCAGTTTAACCATGCTCAATGCACATTTCATTAATAAACAGAAATCTGGGTCTTGCTTACTTCTGCAAAAAAAGCTTATGTGATTGTGCTTTTTGTATATCTCTGTGCTTGCTTACAGAGACACTTGAATTTGTTATCTAATTTCAACCAGAAGGCAATAAAGGAGAGAAGGCAAACCTGAGAGGGGGTCAAAGATAACAGTTGGAGGCTAGGATTTCAGAGACTAAAAAGATTTAGCCCCAAGTAGCACAGAGCTGCTTATAGGAAAATCAGTACTCTTATAGGAAGACCATTGTTTTTAGGTAATGAGTTACTTGTTTGTGCTCTGTAGTTCACTTTTGAAAGTGGATAACAGCATGTTTTCTCCATTTCCATGGATTCCCATCTTGTATGTCCAGGCAGGAACTGATACAGGATCTGGTTAGTGCCTTGGAACTTTCCCTGGTGGTCCCCCAAAGCTGTCCTTCCTGCACCGCACAGTGACAGCGGCTGCATGTTTCCAGTCTCACCTGCACTTGACTACAGGTGAAAGTCTAGGCTGTCTTTGACTTAGAAGACAAGAATATATATATCTGCATGTCACCCTTATTCCTCACTTCCTCCCTTCCTTTTCCTTTACATAAGAGCTAAGCAACTTACTGACTTTGCTTAGCAAAAGTTGTGTCTCATTTCCGTTGAAATTAGTGACATAGTTCCTGTCAGCTTGTATGGGAGTAGTAACAGGTTGCAAGTTATTGATTGCTTTCTGAGGTTATGGCCATAATCTGTGGAAATTGGCACACTTCTAATAACTTTAGTGAAGCTTTGTTGATTTATAAGTGTTGGTCTGAAATCATAAAATTTTAATGCCTTTAAATTAAAAAAAAAACCCTGAAATTGTAATAACAAGGATTCATCAAAGTAAAATAGAAATATTATATCTTTTGAGAAACAAGTGTATCTTTTAATACACTTGGGATTAATGCTTCAGATATCATATGAACCAAATTTGCACCTAGCATCTGACCTTGAAGTCAGCTTTAAGGTAGGGTGTAAGTAACACATGAAGAGACACCTAGCTTTTACTGTACCTCTCCCACGGTCACTCACCAAGAGCCTGTTGAACAGAACGGACTTGTTCTTCTGAATTAAACTCTGAGCTCAGTTAAGGTGAATTAAGCATTCACTCCTTTCAGAGTAGTGCTCTAACTGATACCAGTGGCTTTCAGAGAACCATCAATGAATAAAAGTGGTGGCCAGCCTATCACCAGCCATATCACTATCTTCATTAGATCAGTGCAAGCCAACTTGGCAGGACATAGGAGTGCCTAGCATGAGATGTGGTGCTAAACTTTCCTGGAGAATTTAAAATATCTTTTCACTTATTGCAGTAGTTAACTGGCCTTGGAAGTCAGAATTAGGTAATCATCCCATTCTGCTTAATCTGTATTAAGGTATGTAAAGCTGCATGACAGTTTTACAGAGAATTTTAAATATGATAAGTGTGGTTGTCTTACTGACCACAAAGGTGAAGTGTGGTTAGTGTTGTGTGGAAAGCAAGCTTCTTACTTTCGTTCAAAACTGAGTTTAAAAAGAGAAAAGGTTATCAAATGAAGGATGATTCCAGAAGGAAAATGCAGCTCCAACAGCTATCAGCAATAAAAACTGTTTTATAAGTGCTTTAGGAATTTCAGAAATATTATCTGCTGAAGGAGTCTGTAACAGAACATGGGACTGCAGATAGAGCAATCATTCATCATTTAACATCTGAATCATTTCTTGCTGACTAAAGAGAAATACATAGCAGAGAAGTCAAATAATCCTTTCCCATTGTTATGTATGATTCATGAATTCCAGATATTACACAAATGCACCATTAATCCAAAAGGAAGTTGTTTGTCAAAATAGCATTTAAATAGTGTTTTAAAATTATTTTCAAAGTAATTGTGATTTTTTTTTCAATATGTTTACAGTGCCCACACTCATAACCACCATTTCAGACAACATCAGGATTTTTGTAATGTAACTGGCATACAAATAGTTGGAACTTATCTGCGCTTCACTATATGTTTCCATTTCTGCTATGAAATAAAAAATATACAATCTTCTACCAAAGATGAACATATTTTGTAATCGAAAAGTCTGAAGAAACTAACATTAAAACCTTTTTGTTGCATCTGTACTTACCTGCAGTTTATTCAGTGCCTATATATTCAGAGTTTTAGACTGAAAGATACGTCATGTATATGCAAGATTATTTTACATGTTTGCAAAAAACATAGTTGTTGATGAAACAAATGGAGTTAAATTCATCTACGAGGTATCCAACTGTTTTGTTTGAAAGTGAGAGAAGGCTTTGGCATCTTGTCACTGAGAGCTCCTCACAGCTGACCTTGCTTTCAGCAGGAAGGAGCGCTAGACGAACTACTGGAGTCATGTCCAACCTGAATTTACCTGTGATCTTTTTGGTACCTAGTTAGGAGTGAAGGGAAGAGGTTCTGCAATGAAATATGATGTGGTTTTATATACTTAAGTGTCATAAGGGAGTTTTTTGGTGTGTTTTAGAAGCTTTTGAGAGAAACAATTTTTACATGTAGAAAGCAATTTATGTAGTTATTTGGGACACATCGTTGACCTTGTGGTTTGTTCATAGAATCATAGAATCAGAACAGAAGTAGTAATTGTCAAACCATTGGAATAAGACCATTTGGAGAAAAGGTGAATGAAGTGTTTACGAGGATTTATAATGAAGTGTTATGCAATCTAGTCATAAGGAATATTTATTTTCTAGCTGGGGGCATATGAAACATAGAAATTGGAACACATGCATCCTGACTTGGTCTTAGTCCCTGCTTTTGAACAATCCATATGCTACAATGAAAGGCAGTAGTAGTAGGATTTGAACTATATTAAATGGGCCTTTGTTGATAGAGAAACATTGTTTGACTGGACTTTGGAATTATTTTTATACACGTGTGATTATTTCTAAACATACCATAGAAATTACTGGGATTTGTTACTGTGATTAGATCTGAATGTAATAAAGTGCATCTCTGATATGATATCTGACGTTATGCTTCTGGGTTTAAAAAGGTTAGCAGAACTTCCAGCTTTGCACCCATTTGCATCAGCATGTTTCTGTTCACAGAATTGGATCTGGAGGTTTCTTTCCTCCTTTTGTTGGAAGGAAGTAGGATCCTTCCTATAGTGTCGTGAAGGCACTATACTGGAAGTCAGGACTTGCCTGCTTGTGCCACAGTCTTTCTGTGTGGCCCTAACAAGTCATTTGATTCCCACCACTAGAGTTTTCAATCTGAAATTGGAAATGTTGCTTTTCTATTTCAAAAGGTAGCTTACAAAAAAAAAAGTATTAATCATGTTTGAGGTATTAAGATGTAATGCTGAGAGGTGGCTCTAAAGTACCACCTGGACACATTCTTATTGTTGAGTTTGGTATGTAAACTACTTAGCTCAGTAATTCTTTTAGAAATTTTCTGTTAAAAAGGAATCCAACCTAACCCTAAAAATATTCATTATTTGACAGCAGAAAAAAAAAAATCAGGGAAATCTTTAGTCTTAAATCTACCTATTAAGTTCATGGTATGTATAAAAGTAGGTTAATTTCAGGAAACAAATCTTGATACTGTGGTTTAGAACTCAAAAATCAGTGAAACCCATCTGTCATCATCTTAACTCTCAACTCAAGGTTCTCAAGTAATGCTCGTATTATAAAGTAAAGAGACAATACTTATTCTGTTACCTGCATTATTGATGCAAGTAATATTTATGGTATTGCTTGTATCATTAATACTGTATTACTTGCATTACAAGCATTATAGCTTATAGGTCTCTCAGTGGCTTGAGCTGGAGAAAGCTATTAAAAAAAGTCTGAATCAGTAGTGCCAATAAACTTGTTATCTTATATTCTGATTTACAGATTTATGAACTTCTCCACTTTTTGGTGGCTTTTAAGAACACTTCTCCAGTATTCCTCTATTTGTTGGTCTGGTAAAGGCTTGTAAGTGAGACTTGCAGGCACTGAAATGTTGCTTAGCAATTTGCTGAAGCCATTGTTTTTCTATTGCTCTCCTGCTGTGCTTGAAATTCAGCCATTTATGTTTAAGTATGACAATACGAAACAAGCAGAAATAACCACTACTTGTTTTATCATGTCTCTGGGACAAATTTGTCAGCCTTTCATCAAGCGAGACTTGCATTGTCCTCAGCAGGATTTCTGTGTGATGAAGGACTGCTGCATTTAGTGCTTTGAGTTTTTAAATCTTACGCTCTCTTGCCTAAGTATTGACAAATGCACTACTCTAACACCATATTTATTTTTTATTGAAAGTGGAAGCCTGCTTTGCCTCCCTCTTCTGTATTCCTGTTGATGTCAGACAAATTAACATGGATGATTGCTCCCTTAGCATGCTTATCTATCATCATAACTGTGAGATATCACCATCAGTGCAAACCAGAAGAGAAGAGATCACCCAAATTCTGCTGTTTATTTAAAGGACACATTAACCTTCAAAATTTGATTTATTCTTTGTTTACACATTCATGGACTCCCACGCATTTGTAAAGTTTTTATGGAAACTGTTCCCATGAAGCAGGTGAGTTGACATTAGTTTTGCTGCCTCATTTTTCTGAGTATCTGAATCTTGTTACTGTTATATCAAGCCTGCTGAATTTCTGGTTTTGTAGGAGGAAGTGTAACCAGAGCATAAAAGTTTCTATGTTCAGTTATGTTAAATGTTTAAAATGTTTTTGTGAATGAGATCTCATAGGAGATTAGGAACCATTTATGCAACATCAGATTCTTTTTCCCCTATTTGCTTAATTTCTTGGGGGTGGGGGTTGCTTTGTTTGTATTCTTCCTTCCTGTGCACACAAAATGTTATTTAAACTGCAGCATTCAGTTACGAGTATCTGGTCTGATAAGGGTTCTGTCCAGTTACTGTTGTCAGATGGTCCACAGTAGATTTCTGTTTCATTTATGCAATGAGAGGTCACCTGAGCACCATTATCTGTGCAGAAATTGCTCATCATGATCATTGCCATCCTAGTAGGAATTCTCCTTAGCGCTCGCTCCCTCCTCCCCACTGACACAGTATGATGGAATTCTGTAGTCCCTCTGAGTCAGCTGTCATCCCCTATTTATCATTCTTCTTCATGTAGTTTCAAATAGGTCCGTGCATATGACTGATGCACATTCCCATGGGATATAAATACACTTCAGAACCTTCCTCAGACCAATCAGTCAGATCCCTGTGCATGCTCCTGCAGATCACTCTTGGTATTATTGTCATCTGAGTTTAAAACTTTCAGGTTGAATAAGTTCCTTCGTGCTGTTGAAGTTAGTTTCTACTTATCTATCTTCAAAGGCTAAGTAGATCTACAAGCAAAAAAAAATACAGCTAAATAAACAGAGTACCCTTGAGAATTTTTTTTAAATATATGAAATTCACAGAAGTCTTAATGGTGAGAGTTTGAAAGGAATTTCAAGTATTCAACTTCGGTTTGAGACTGAAAAAATCTTCCTTCTATCTTTAACCATTATAATGTCTTAAATCACGTTTTCCTCCCCCACTTCCTGGAGGCAGTCAGCACACCGATCAGTTGAAAATATGATACAACTTCAAATACAATGACATCATCATTACAAGCTGACCTGGTCAGCACCTGTTTTAGCATCTTCTTCACTAGCAATCTTGCAAAGCTATATTGATGCACTGACTAGTAACTAGAGAAGCTGGTCAAGGAACAACAATTTATTTGGTGACAGTACTGAGGTTTCTGGGTTTTTTTCTTCCATGATAAAGCAAAACCAAAACATTCTGATTGTTTCCATGTACCTGAAATTTAATTAATTGAAAAAGTTCAACATTCAACTTAGGTGTCTGTATATCAATTGAAAAAAGAGCACAGAACAGTTAAATAGATATTGCTTATGGCACTTTTCTGTTTGGCTAAAAAAACATGACTTAAATCAAAAACTTTTAGTCAAAACTACTTTGGTCCGTTCTTAAAGTAATCACTTTACCATCTATTTTAATAAGTAATTTTTAGTTGCCTTTATACAAATTGTGAAGAAAAGGATTGTCCTCTAAAAGAAGAGCCCAAACTAAGCACAACAGTAAACTACATTCAAATGAAGACTGATAAGACCAAAACTGTCCCTAGTAAAACTATATGTTTAAGCTTTTTACAAAATACATAGAGAAATGTTAGACACTTATGAATGGCATTTACACAAACCAAATATTTAGTTTTCCCAAGGAATTCATGTGCTCATCTGACTTGACTCAAAGCCCTGAACCCTTTCATGGAACTGGATTCAGAGGAAGAAAATCTTTCTAAAGTTTGTACAAAATGTTAATGGCTAGAATATTTTTCATGTGCTATGAGGCTAACGTCCTTAATTTGCTCAATGGGGTTTTCTTGTTCTCTCACATCCAAAAATAGTGTCTAAATTTCCGTGATATACAGTAGTCCATGCAAGACATCTCCAAGATTTCTCAGTGAAGTAGTTGGTTATGTATAAACTGGCTCCACCCGCAAGTCAAATGTTTGCATAGATCACTGGGCCATACAAAATTCTGGCCCTGATTGCCACATGTTCTCCATGTGGCCCAGCCAGCATGGCTTCGTGAAAGGCAAGTCCTGCCTGACCAACCTCATCTCTTTCTATGACCAGGTGACCCGCCTGGTGGATGAGGGAAAGGCTGTTGATGTAGTCTACCTAGACTTCAGCAAAGCCTTTGACACGGTCTCCCACAGTATTCTCCTGGAGAAGTTGGCGACCCATGGCCTGGACGGGTACATTCTTCGCTGGGTTCATAATTGGCTGGATGGCCGGGCCCAGAGAGTGGTGGTGAATGGAGTGAAATCCAACTGGCGACCAGTCGTGAGTGGTGTTCCCCAGGGGTCGGTGCTGGGGCCCATCCTCTTCAACATCTTTGTTGACGATTTGGATGAGGGAATTGAGTGCACCCTCAGTAAGTTTGCAGACGACNGGCTGTGTGTCCAGGTGGCCAAGAAGGCCAACGGCATCCTGGCCTGTATCAGGAATAGTGTAGGCAGCAGGAGCAGGGAGGGGATTGTCCCCCTGTACTCAGCCCTGGTGAGGCCGCACCTCGAGTCCTGTGTCCAGTTTTGGGCCCCTCACCACAAGAAAGACATCGAGGCCCTGGAGCGTGTCCAGAGAAGGGCAACGAAGCTGGTGAAGGGGCTGGAGCACAGGTCTTATGAGGAGCGGCTGAGGGAACTGGGCTTGTTTAGTCTGGAGAAGAGGAGGTTCAGGGGAGACCTCATTGCCCTCTACAACTACCTGAAAGGGAGTTGTGATGAGCTGGGGGTCAGCCTCTTCTCACAAATAACTAGTGACAGGACAAGGGGGAATTGCTGTAAGTTGCGTCAGGGGAGGTTTAGGTCGGAGATTAGGAGAAATTTCTTCTCGGAAAGGGTAGTCGGGCATTGGAATGTGTTGCCCAGGGAGGTGGTGGAGTCACCATCCCTGAGGGTGTTTAAGGAAAGGTTGGATGTGGTACTTAGGGATGTGGTTTAGTGGGTAATAGGTGGTGGGGGATGTTTGGACTGGATGATCCTTGAGGTCTCTTCCAACCTTAATGATTCTATGATTCTATGATCTCCCAGAAGGTACAACTGCTGTACGACTACAGAAAACATGTAACTGCCAGCAGCTTAGTGTGTTTTCAGTGGTATCAAAGAGACAGATCAGATTTAAAATCATCATCATTCTGAACATATTTGCTATGTCTGATTATATCAAGGCACTTAGAGATGTAAGTTCATCATATGCCATAATAAGCAGAATATAGTTGGTAACTCCTTTTTAACATAAGATAAAATTGGAAATTGCTGATAGATTTTGAAAATGATTCAGAAACTCTTACCTTTTCTGGAGTAAGACAGTGCTTTTCCGTGAGCTGTTTATATGAAAATCTTTGGTTTCCATTTTAGCAAGGACACCCAAGGAATTTTCTCACGGCAGCTGACTGAGTCTATTTCCATATCTCTCTTTTCACTCTGGGGATAAGGAGCCTGCAGAGTTTTTATCAATCTCAAAGCAGAGAATATCAGTGAAGGGCTGCCAGGATGAGTGACAGATGAGATCAATTTTTAAATGCATAGTCAAATCAAATATATGTTTTCCAGAAGAAGAAACAGGAACAGAACCTCCGACATCTTGTTTGGATTGCATCTCTATCATTCATTTAATGTATATTAACCTGAAATGATGGATGTAATTTACAGTAAGTAGACTTGTAATTTCTGACTGTCTAGGAGCAAAAGGAAAACTTTTAGAATAAGGCTGAATTTCAGAAACCTATGTCTTATTTGCATTTAACAGGTATACTGAATCCCCCTTTCTCAGCAGAATCATACCTAGCTGTGCGTTAGGAGTTCTTGAATGTTACTTGTTGATTTGGTAGCAGGTAAAGCAAAAAATTTGTCAGTTATTGACAAAACAAGTACTGATATTTAAAGCAATTGTCTACTGTCATATACTAGGATATATTTTAAGTTTATAAAGTTACATATTTAATTATCTTTTCCTTGAACTCCACAGTCAGTTATAAAGTTCCAATAATGGTTTGTAAAACCTCTACAAAATTGCACTTGGCTTTTCAGGAATGTGTCCTCTGTCAGTTTTCATTGTTATGGCTGCAGGAAACCTTGATTTTGAATGAGACTCTAGCATGGATTGAGACCCTTTAACAATATAGAATCATAGAATATCTCTATTTAAAAGGGACCCATAAGGATCATCGAGTCCAAATGACCAATATATATTGGTCCTTTTGCACTGTCACAAATGATAAAAAAATATGCTTTCATCTTGATTTTGGAAGGTTTCTGGGGAATTTATGTCCAAAAGTAGCCATAATTCAGAGTCACAATTAAATGTGTCAATAGCAGATCTGTAGTTCAGAAAAAATTTTGCATTTACTGGCAAACTAACATAAGTGATTGGAAATCTCAGTTAAGGTGAAGTAGCAACTAAAATGTGGTTAGTCTTTATTATAAGGTGAGGCAAATGAAAGACTGACTACAATAGTAACTGCATAATAAAGGTGTGAAGTGTTGCTATGGGAAAAAGATATATTTTGAATCTTTCAGAATATGATTTTAATGACTACACTTGGGTTAAAGGTTAAATTCGCTCTATAACATTTGTCAGCAAGCCCTTGAGTGTCATTAACATAGTTGAAAATATTAAAGATCACCATTTTGCTTTTCCTCCAGAAAATGTGGTGCAGCCCAGCTGGTGTTCTAATTTCTGTTACTTCATTTTTCTTTGAATAACTCTTTACTCTTATGAGATAATTTCTTTTAAAAGAAAATTTAAAATGAGTGTTTTAATTGAAGGTAGAGTGTTACAAAATATATAGATCAAAATGTAAACATGAGTGAAACTAATTCATAAATCCTATTTTGGAGTAACACCTTTATGTTTCTGCTATTACTGTGCTGAAAAACAGTTATGGCATATCATGCCTTTCCTCCTTAGAGTGTGTTTTTAGCTTAACATATAGAAAGTTCTTTGTAGTTATTTTGGGTTGGCTTTTGTAGGAGTATGCTTCCGTAGCCTAAAGTAAAATCTCTTAATTGCAGGGAGGGCAGAATGTGTAGTACGTTTTATATATTGAATCTTAATTATTTCATCCATATGTATAGTCCCATCTGCTTACGAATGCTGCACTCCAAGAATGGGGGGCCTTCTTCCTTCTCCCTCCACCTTAAAGATGATTTCAACAAAGCAGCATAATCTGTTCCAAAGAAACGCAATTCATTCTTTCTTGTAACAGACCTGGACAAGGTGATCAATGGCTAGCTGTAATTGCAACTGCGCTCTAGTGTGGTACAGTTTAATTCCATTGTTTATAGTGACACATATCTAGCTGTAAGGTTTACAGTCCTAATGGTTGCATTCCCATGTTAAATACAATATAGAATCATATAGAATCATAGAATATCCCAAGTTGGAAGGGACCAATAAGGATCATCGAGTCCAACTCCTGGCTCCACGCAAAACCAGTCGAGTCAGAGCATAAGACTGAGAGCGTTGTCCAGATGCTCCTTGAACTCAGCCAAGTGTTTCTTGAACTCACTCGGTTCAGTGACCGCCGCCCTGCAGAGCCTATTCCAGTGCTCGACCACCCTCTGGTGAAAAATCTTTTCCTGATCTCCAACCGAACCCTCCCCGTCCCAGTTCCATGCCATTCCCTTGGGTTCTATCGCTGGTCACCAGAGGGAGGAGATCAGTGCCTGCCCCTTTGCTCTTGCTCGGGAGGAAGCTGTAGGCCACCATGAGGTCTCCCTTCAGTCTCCTCTTCTCCAGGCTGAACAAACCAAGGGACTTCAGCCTCTCCTCATATGTCTTCCCCTCTAGACCCTTCACCAGCTTGGTTGCCCTCATTTGGACACTCTCCAATAGTTTTATGTCCTTTTTGTACTGCGGCGCCCAAAACTGCACACAGTACTCGAGGTGAGGCTGCACCAGTGCAGTGTAGAGTGGGACAATCACATCCCTAGAGTGGCTGGCAATGCTGTGCCTGATGCACTCCAGGACACGGTTGGCCTTTCTGGCAGCCTGGGCACATTGTTCACTCACGTTCATCTTGGTGTCAACCAAGATCCCCAAATCCCTTTTCAGCATGGCTGCTCTCCAGTGTCTCATCCACCAGTCTGTATGTACAGCCAGGGTTGCCCTTTCCCAGGTGCAGAATCCAGCACTTGCTCTTGTTAAACTTCATGCGGTTGGTGATTGCCCAGTTCTTTAATCTGTCCAGATCTCTCTGCAAGGCCTCTCCACCCTCAACAGAATCAACAGCTCCTCCCAATTTAGTATCATCCGCAAACTTGCTCAGAACACCTTCTAGTCCTACATCCAAGTTGTTTATGAAAACATTAAAAAAACCTGGCCCTAAAATGGAGTCCTGGGGCATCCACTTGTCACTGGCCACCAGCATGATGTAACCCCATTTACCATAACTCTTTGGGCCAAACCCGTCTGCCAGTTGCTCATTCATCGCATTCTGTTTGTCAAACGGTATGCTGGACATTTTGTCCAGAAGGCTACTGTGAGAGACAGTATTGAAAGTTTTACTGAAATCTAAAAAAATGACATCAACCGGCTTCCCGCGGTCAACTAGATGGGTGACCTTGTCATAAAAGGAAATCAAGTTTGTTGAACAGGGCCAAATATAGAAGTTTACAGTATCTCAAATTTCCCTCACTAAACAACTTTGTCGACCAATATGTAAAGCCACTCTGGGAAAATGAATGAGAGACTCTTTCAGAAAAATATTGAATAATGAGCTTACTTGATATCTGTTATACCCATACTATATAAATCTGTTCTCTGGGATTCTTAGATCAAGTAGGGTGGGTCATTCATTTTTTAAGCTCTTCTGCTAAGATAATTATTCATGAGATTTGCATAGGAGTGTGTCAAGATGGTGGTGATATAAGATTGTATTTATGGGAGCTTAGTACATTTAGATCTGTTAGAATTTTGCATGTGCATAGAATTGCAGATAAGGATTTTGAATAAACTAATAAATATTGTGAAAAATGCCAGATGAATGCGTTTTGCCATAGAAACCTGAGAATTCACTTGAAATTTATGTAAGTAATATAAAATGTTTTACCACTTTTATCCTGTGGTGATACTGTTGGTAAGACGTCGTTTATGGCATGCTATTTAGAAGATATGAGAGAAACACAAAGAGCTTTTTACATTCTTACAGCCACAGATGCTTTGAGGTGTTCCTTCTCCAGCATGGACAGGTCCAGGGGCCACAATCCTATCAGAGGTGTACCTGCTGTGACACAGACATAAGCATGGCCATAGATGCTTTGAGATATACCTGCTGTGGTATGGACTTGTTCATGGCCACCGACACTTTGGGGTGTCCTGAACCCAGGTGGACTCATTCACAAGTCACAGTCCCTTCGACTCGAGTTCACACTGGAGCTCCAGCCTGTCCAGTACGGCAGCTCAGAAAGAGCAGCGATATCCTGACCATCTGCCAGCCCAGGAGCATCACCATCGCTGTTATCAAAATGTTCCCAAGCACAGCAGAGTATGATAAGCAGTATAGCACTACAGCAAGCAGCAAAAACAGAAAGCAGCCACTAATGAGCACTAGACTCTACTACACAGTAAGGCAAGCAAGCCCCATGGCAAGCACAGGAGCCTGCAAGTTAATAGCTAAACAGCAGTAACAGCTATGAATTCAATCTAGCAGATTCCAGTCAAACCTGGTGTTATCTCTAACCCTTCATGCCCCATGTTGGGCACCAAAAAGGACCATCGTGTTTGCCCCAGTGGGTAGCTAAGTACCACACAGCTGCTCACTTACTTCCCCTCTGGCAGGATGGGGGAGAGAATCAGAAAAGTGAAAGTGGGAATACCTGTGGGCTGAGACAGTCAGTTCAATAGGTAAAGCAAAAACTGTGCACGCAAGCAAAGCAAAACAAGGAATTCATTCACCGCTGCCCATTGACAGGCAGGTATTCAGCCACGTCTGGGAAAGCAGGGCTCCGTCATGTGTAACGGTGATATGACAACACAAACACCATCACTTTGAATGTGTGCGCCTCCCCCCCTCCTTCTTCCCCCAGTTTTATATGCTGAGCATGACGTCATATGGTATAAAACATCCCTTTGGTCAGTTAGGGTCAGCTGTCCCAGATGTCTCCTCCCAATTCCTTGTGCACCCCCAGCTTACTCTCTGGTGGATTGGAGTGAGAAGCAGAAAAGGCCTTGGCCCTGCAAGCACTGCTGAGCAATAACAAAAACATCCCTATGCTCACAGCACAAATCCAAAATGTAACCCTGTGCTACCTACTATGAAGAAAATTAACTTTATCCCAGTCACAACCAGCACAAGGTTGAATGGATTGCTAACAAATTTTAAGCTGCTTGTGCATTCAAGCACCACTGCAGAACTTAAGCAATGACGGTAGCTATTGTACGAAAAGTACTGAACAGCAATGTTCCATGCTGATTTGACCGTTATATTGTCTCCTAAGGAAAAATGAAGCGCGGATTCTTTGGGGCGAGGAAAAGTGTTGGAAATATGCTCTTATAAGCAATTACTTTTTTAGAAGAAAATACTTTGCTAACCTGTGTTCTGAATACACTAATTAGGTTAAAGCCCTGGACATTTGACTGTAACCACCAGCATTGTCACATACTCCAGAATTTTCAACATTTGATATAACAGTCTTGCTATAAATTCTCCTCTGTTTCTCTAAGCCATTGTATTAAAGCTACATCTTTTTATCATCCCCTTTTACTTAGAAGGATATTGAAGTACAATAATTTACCCATCTCGTAAGGTCATTGTAGAAATAAATAACACATACTATTACTAATTCCTCTCCATTTTTTTTCTTGGATGTTGGTCTTCTATAGATCTGAAGCTAAACCATAATTCTCACAGATTTTCATTTTTCCAAGTTACTAGCACCTTTTAGCTTTGGTCAGACTGGAAATATCAAAAGAATGGGCTTTTGTATGGTATTTTGATTATGTGGTTTCTATTTCTGATTATACCAATACTTATGGAAGAAGCTGACATGGGGAGAGGGGAATGAACATGGCTTTTTTCTTTTCTGAAGAAAGAAAAAAGTTGGTTTTGAGTAGAGGTTGTAACTTTTTATCAGCTTTTACTTTTATAATACAGATGGACTTTCAGAATTAAAGAACATTCTTGCTTTTCATAGTAAATATGAATACTTTATTTTTTTTATTTTTTCCTGAGGGAAAAACTACTTTTATTATTTTCTTAGAGTCAAGGTAGCTATTTTGAAAGGTGAGGCAGGAACATTATGATTATTTTCAAAAGGTTCCCCATTCTATTTTGTCACGTTTTATCTTTTAGAGAGGACATGTTTCTGAATTTGTCTTCCTCTGAGCCTCAGGATAAGAATAGCACTCATGTCCTTCTAATCTTTAGAAACCCGTGCAAGTATTTTGGACTTCTTAGCAAAACCGAGAAGATGTATACGTCTTTACGAATGTTCTAACAATGATGTAGAAAAAAAAAAATTATTGTACAGAAATAATATAACCCAGCCCAAAGCTACGAAAACAAAATGAGACATTTTCAGAAAAAAAAAAAAAGTAGAATTTCACATGCTCTTTCTGCAAAAATTTTGCAATAGTGAAAGAAATTTCCTGGGTTTTTTTATGAGAAATATAATCCAAGATTTCAAATAGAAAATCAAGTAAAAGAAAACCACTGAGGAAGACAAATTATATTCTAAAACAGTGATATTGAAAAATTTTACAGTTAGAAGGATTGTGAGTAAAAATCATAGTTTTCTTCTCTTTGTCATTATACCATAATTTTGCTACTGTTAGTAATGGTACCTAAGGTCATAAGAAAAACTGAAGGTCATTAAAAGAAATCAAAGAAAAATAATTTTTCTCTGTCTTTAAAAAGAGGATATCTTAAGTTCATACTAATTTTCCTCTTATTTTCTGTCAGACAGAAATTAGAATAAGAAAGAAACACTGAAGGCTTTATTTAAAAAATCCAATATATGGGGTTAATAGTGTAACCTGGTTTTGAGAGGATGTTCTGGAATTAATAAGGTTAAAAATACAGACACACAAACACACACATAGAAAATTTATCATCCTAAATCAGCTTTAAAATTATATGGCATTTTATTATCTTTGTCAGCCTGAAGATGATTGGGATATTTAACATAAAAGTTACTAAACTTTAATAAAACTTCTTGTTAGAAGTCTTAGTATGCACATGAAGTAAAATTAGTATTCAAGTAAACACTTCTCTAATTCCTCTTGCTCTTGTAACTGAAAGGTCATGCCTGGACCAAGGATGTGTTCTCAGAATAACTAGGAACGTTGTCATGCATCACCAGAATAACAACAAGTGTAAGTTACGCTTTTCTTAGAGAGTCAATGACAAGCTATTGCCATGCATTCAAATAGCTGTTCTACCAGTAAACTGGAGGGAGACCCTGACATGTTATTGCAAGCCGAATGACATGCTTGCCTTTGTAACCAGACAATAAGGACAGTCAGGTCAGTTGTGACCAACTAGAATTTCTTCTTCTTTTCAAATCTTTTACATTTCCATTCAATTGATAAGACATCCTTGAGTTTCCTGCCTGATTCCCTGCTTAGCTCACATAGTCCTAATTTCTTAAAACTCCTTACAGAGAGAACTATCGGATAGTTTAGCTGCTCTCCAGGTGCTGGATACCTATGATTCAGTTCAAATGAGTGTGCAGTTTAAGCAAAATCACCTCAAATTACTAGTTTTGCTTTTCTTTCCTTCCCCCACCACCTAGATGTTTCTATTCTCAGCCTTCAAAAGGAGCTTTCAGTATCCAGAATCTAGAAAAAAAAAGATTCTGTCAGGTTAGAAGTTTACCACAGATACAGGTAGAATGTAATAAAAGTCTACCCATCAGGTTTTTCTGCTCACTGGTCTCTAAACATGACAGAAATACATCTATTTTGTAACTAGCTGCTGCCTTGTAAATCTTGTACACTGCAAGTAGTTTCTTTAAAAAGCTGCTGTAGTGTCATTTCTTTTTCTTTCTGTCCTGGCCTTGAGTCAAGGGCATAAAAAGACAGTTGCAATAGTAAGTGGAAGGGAAAACATTGCAAGAAATTAAAAATGTTTGCACAAGCAAATTACAGGAATCAAAAAAAGCATGAATCTACATACACATTTTTATCATTTGGACACACAAGAGGTAGGGGGTATGCTATCTTGGCTTAAAAGGGGCTTTCAACAATTAACCCCCTGGTAAAAGTAAAATAGCACCTTCTAAGATAATAAAAATTACAAACAGCAATGCAGAGAAAGCAAAAAGCACATTTTCATTTCATGGAAAAGAAATTCAAGTCATCAAACCAAATAACCTTGTACACTATTAAATGATATCATTTAATTATATGCACTTTTCTATTAAAATTTTGCTTGACTGTGTGGGAAAACACAGCACCACGTTGAGCATAACATTATTACTTTTCTTTGCAAACACAGCTGTGGCTCCCTGAGCTATATATGCCTGTGACTTAGTGACAGTGCCCATGTCACAGCTTAGTGTTTGCAGAACTCTAGCTCCAGTGCTGCTCTGATAATCTGATGGAAGCCCTTTAGAGACAATAGCAAGAGGCAAAACATTATAGAGGACTTAAAAGTGTGAAAATAGAAAGTTACTGTAAAGTGAGGACTGGTCAGGGAATTTAGTTTAAAAGTAACTGGATAACTTTGAATATTAAAGCTTTAAGATACAGACATGATTTCTTTCAGCTATACATATAATGTGTTGCCGTTCCCCTACACTGTTCTTGAATCACAGCTTTGAAAATTTCAAAAATTGTACATTTTTACATCTGAATTCTACTCTCTAACAGGGAAATCTTCACCTTTATCAGCTTTCAGTTTATAGAACATGATATTTCCTTGGAACCTGCCCCCTACCTTATCACACAAAATGACATTTGACTCTCATTCATGGTGTTTGCTGTTGATTTGCAGTATGGGAACCTGTGAACATATTAGGGGAAAATTATTCCGCTTTCTCTCTTCTTGAAAAAAATATAGTTTACATGGGCCAAACCAATGCCCATTGTTCCTTTCTTCAAGCTTCCACAGACCTTCAGCTTTCAGGTGTATAAAGTAGGATCATAATATTAAAGGAAACTCTATTATAATGATTTTGCCCGATTAGCACACAGGGAAACTAATTTAATTACATTTTTTCAATGTTAGATTTAAAGTAACTGGAATAGCAACAGATATAGAGCCAGGTAAGGAATGGTCCAGTGTGATTTGTTGGGGAGCAGAGGGAATTTGTTGATCAGCCTTAATGAAAAAATTATTTTGAATAACATGAACTTTCATGGGTTTGGTATAATAATAATAATAATAATAATAATAGAATAAATTTAATATTATTGGAATAAAATACATTGGGATAAGATATGCCAGCTATTCTGTTGGAGAGGTGTTTATATGTAAAACAGATTTATTTTTTTGTTTATTTCATACTTCTGTTAAACTTTAAATAATTTGCTTTTACACATTTTATTTATACTTATATACAGAGAGATAAGTGTATTACAATTATAGCGAAAGTAGAAAGGGAATATTAAAAAGTATCGAAGATATGATATAAGATATGATGATAGAGACTGTTCAAAATATCAAAATATTCATGGTAATGTCTTGCTCTTGATATATGTACACACATGTGTATACTTTTAGTCTGATACGTTACAAATTATTTTATAAATTCTGCATATTCCTTCAATGCGAAAATAGTTAAAAAATAACATTTTTATATTTCATATAAGTCCTAAATCAAAAAAATTACAAAATTATGCATGTGTTTTACATGATACATGACACCCTAAATTTTTGTTAAATAATTTAGTCCTCATTGAAAAGATAAATTTATATTAAACAACCCACTAATTTCAGTAGAGTTGGAAGTTTGTAACATGCCAATTATTACTAGAAAAAAATGTGACAGTGACTTATTTCTGATTTGAAAACCAGTCACATCCTTATATACTACTTGTTCTTTCTAATGGGGAAAGATGAAAAGAAAGGTAAATTTTAGTAATGTTGAGGCACTCAGTTGTTAATACCTTTTGTCTAGTTGCTGATCTTTTTCCATTCCATCAACCCCACTTTCCCTTTCTTTTGGCTTCAGTTTTTCTGAAACACTTCATGCTTTTCTGTATTTGATTCAGTGTTTTCTTCAGATTCTTCGCTGTTGTTGCTCCAATAAATGCCCATGGCAGATTTTCAGTACCAGGTTTTTGTAAAGCATCTGAATTGCCTACAGCAATATCACCCAAGGCTGTTGTCTTGCTTGATTTTTAATAGCTAAGCAGGGTTTGACTAGGTCAGCATTTGTATAGAAGCTCTCAAGGTAAGTAAGAGAAGCTGTGAAGCACAAACTGGAGGATTCATTAACACACACCCCTGTTCTGTTTCCTTCAACACTGGCTTGATGCTGCGGTTTGGTCATATCGGTAGGGTTATACATTCGAGAGTATGATCTGTTAGTTGATACAAGTGACATATCATTTATCAATTTAGGTTTTAAATTGACACTCAGCAGTCTGCAAAATGCATCTGGTTTCTCTACATTCAGATTTAAAACAAGCACCCTCTGTGACACACTCTTTTCCGCAACCCTTTTCTCTCTCTTCTGTTCATATTCCTCAGATAGGATAACGTTTGTTCCTTTGTAAGTATGAGGTCCAACCTTATTCAAGGCCCCTAACTCTAATTTGCACTGTAAGGATACACAGTTGTATGATTTTTAAGGTAAAGTAAGTGACCCTTAATTTCCAGCGTCAAATTGCAAAGTAATTCTCTGCCTGTGTCCAGACTTGAGACTTTTTGCTCCAGAGTGCTCTGATAAATTTCATAGGGATAACTGGCCCTTGGATTCTTCAGGAAGTTATGGATGCTTGTACAAAAAGTAATTTTCTCCTCCCCTCCTAATATCTGAGGCACAGAGGAGATATCAGTGAGGTCTCCATAAGCAACTGTAAGACTGGAAAAAAAGTCCCATCTTTGAGATTTTTCATCAGAATAAGGGAAAAGGAACAAAAAAAATCATGAACAATTTTGCAAGTTCAGAGATGGTTGCAAATACCGATAGGCAAATTTCACCAGGGTATTAGGTGACAATGTTTCATCTTTCTTTGGTTTGAAGTTGCACTCACAATCTTAATATGGCTGAAATACTGCAATGTGGTTACACTGGCACTTCCTTTAGCTTTGTGGTTCTTTCATCCTTGTTATTTCAATGTAGATTTTCTCTTTTTGATCTAGGGAAAAACTATCATCCTTAAGTTCAGAAAGTGTTACCAAAAAAATCACTTTTGCATCCCCAAATTCTCTAACTCCTAAAAATGAGAAATAACTTTGGATGTATGTTTTGATTTATTTGTAATTTTTTTTATTTACATGTTAATTTTTCTCACCTTCATTTCTTATTCGTCATACATCTCTTGGATCTCATAATGATCTCTCTCATTTTTTTTCTGTTTCCATCCCTCCAGATTATCTATTCTGAAGTCTGGGTTTGGGCCAGGTTCTGATGTCCACTCCCCTTGTTAAAGAAAGCAACTTGACAGTCACAATTCTGAACATTATACTAGAGCAATGATGGTAGATTAATATCAAAGCGTGGTATGCTGAATGTGTTTGAGTTTTAATTGATTCTTGAGTTAAAAAGAAATGCAGCTACTATCTTATTTCCAGAAATGTATACATAAGTAAAATAGCACCTCTAAGAATGTTAGCTGAAGAATGAGTTAGAACGGCAAATGATTACTAGCTTTATAAAAATTACTAGCTTTATAAGTTATGGTAATTCTCTTCTCATATCCAAAGAAAATCAATCTATCTCAAATAAATCATTTTGCCTTCTAAGTATTATTTGCAGGAATTCAAAACTTCAATTCGTTTGCAGAAACACTGGCAACTGAGTCATAAATGCGTTTGAATAATTTCCATCCATTTCTGTGTATTGCATAAATCAAGACTAATACCCTGCAGGTTTTCTGGAATTCGTCTTTGTCCAAATTACAGATTTACTATATTGCAAATCGTTTGCATGTTTAACGAACATTTTCAGAAAGTTTATTGAAAACAAATTATACATTTAAATAAGATGTCTGATGCTTGATTCACAAAGTAACATTTGATACTTTTTTATTGTGTTATAATGGTTTATATATAAATATTATGATGTCCCCAGCATAGTATAATTTTCATTTTGTAGTTAGACCTACATCTACATTATTTTCTTTTGTAGATTAAAAAAAAATTTAATATTTTATTTAATACAACAATGTAAGAATAGCAATATCGATTCAGCTCAAAGGTGTTTGCAAGGAGTTGTTGACATGATAAATAATTCTCACATTGAAATATTAAGTAGCTTAAATACTATTCATACATAATCATGAGATGTAAATTTGAGTTTCCAAAGATTTTTAAAATCCATGTATGTTGCATCAATGAGAAAACTTTTGCAAATCTTGATTTGTACCCCTTTTAAGGTGATTAATATGGAGAGTTAATTGCACTTATCGCACACAGGGCGTATCTGTTGATCCTCAGTATTCAGGTATAATCCACGTTACACACAGTACCAGAGAGACGTCATGACTGGTACTAGTGACCAGATGACATTTTGTTTCCTTAGTCTGTGACACCACCTCTAGTGTAAGTCTGCACAAGTACACCAGTGTACGTGGTCAGAGCAAGCCTTTTTACGTGCCAGGTAGTTCACAGAAAGTGCTGTCACGAGACAAGGTTAAAGGACAAAAAAATGTATTTTTGTAATAACAAAGTAATGTTATAAAAGGAGAAAACAATAATATGTATTACAATATACTTAATAGTTATATTTAATATTATCTATAGGAATACCACATCATGGGTAGCTCCCTCTTGATTTCTTACATCAAGCCAAAATCTATCTCTGTTTTGTCTCCTGTGTCCTTCATGTCTCTTATCTAAGATACTACTGGCTGCTACTATTCTGTACCACCTTTCTTCCTGTTATGGAAAAGATGGGATCACAGGCAAGCTACATCTATGCTCTTTCTTCCATTTCCTTCTAATCTGGAATGCATTAGCCTCATTTTTCTAGTTTCTTGTGGCTGACAGTGTACTTTGGGACTACACTGGTGTGCATTACTGTTTTTTCCTTTCTTCCATATGCTCCTATTACGTATTCAAATGGCTTTCCTGATTGCAGGTTGCTAACACACTTGATAAAAGACCCTTGGACTTTTGAAAACTCTTGGTAAAATGCTATGCATAATATTATGAAAATTAATACACGCACAGTTCTTAGATGCAGAACTGTGCCTCCCTGTGCATCACACAATGACTTCACATGATATCCCGAGTGCTGGCATTTGGGGAATAGCTACTTACACTGAGTTCAAGTTTCCCTTCTGTTTACCTAGCTCTGAGATACTGATGGTTTTACAGAATCTTCTCCGGGAGCAGTGTCACAATAACATTTATTTTTAAAATCTGCAATAGCTGCACATAACTGTCAGTAAAATGATACCAAAGTAGTACAGCAGTCTGTCTGTTCTACCCAAGAAGGGGTTGAAATTATAGATGATTGATTACAACTTCGATAATGGATAAGGAGCTGACCTCAGCTGCAAGCATGGGCAGAGCAGATGGTGGAGGCATATGTTATGCCCTCTTATGTTGGGTAAACACAATAGCTGTCTCTCCCCCTTCAGACACCACTTACTTAGCAATAACCTTGCCCATTTTCAATAATGGCTCAATCTGTCCAAGAAAAGAAGTGACTCTGCTCTCTGCTACTAGCATCTTCCCTCCTACTGATGAACGCTTTTACTTCTTCATTTTCGTCGACTTCAGTGCAGCCTTTAGCGTCATGTCACTTTCTAAGATGCACAGAGATTTCTTTCTTCACAGTTGTTTCACTTTTGTCCACTTTACTATTCTGCTGTGCTTTTGTGTATGTGTATGATTGTGTGTGGTGGTTTCCCTGCACCAAGACCTTCCCTGCTGAAGTTTACAAAAGCTTATTTTGGTGATCTGTATTAACCCTCTTCGTCAATATATTGTTCCCTGGAAGTCCACACACACACAGATGATACAATGCACTTCTGAGTTCAAATTCATTGTTTTCTAAAAAATTCAAGCTTTTTAAAAATGCAGTAATGTTTAGAATGTTAAATGCTGTGTTCATATATTCAGTGCCGGTTTCTTTATTCTGCATGTCAAAATACAGCGCAGATTATTTTGGAAACATCTGTCTCCACTCTTACCTCTGTTTTGCCTGGGCATTTCTATTGACATTTACCTATTTTCCTACTTTACCACCTTGCAGTTGCTGCTGTGAGAATCCTTGGAATCTGGGATGACTTTATGATATCTCTCTGCCTTTATAAATCCCCTGAAAATATATGCTTCCTCTGTCTTCTTAAGTATTCTCCTTTCTTTTTACTTTCACATGTTTTTACTACTGCTATCGTATCATTTAGCTTAAAGTACTCGAGCAGCCCAGAAAGCCAACCATGTCCTGGGCTGCATCAGAAGTAGTGTGGCTAGCAGGTTGAGGGAGGTGATTCTGCCCCTCTACTCCACTTTTATGAGACCCCACCTGGAGTACTGCGTCCAGCTCTGGAGTCCGCAGTACAGGAAAGACATGGAGCTGCTGGAGCAAGTCTAGAGGAGGGCCACAAAGCTGATCAGAGGACTGGAGCACCTCATCTACAAGGACAGGCTGAGGGAGTTGAGCTTGTTCAGCCTGGAGAAGAGAAGGCTCTGGGGAGACCTAATCACGGCCTTCCAATACCTAAAGGGGACCTACAGGAAAGCTGGTGAGGGCCTGTTTGTTAGGGAGTGCAGTGACAGGACGAGGGGTAATGGGTTTAAACTAAAAGAGGAGGGATTTAGATTGGACGTGAGGAAGAAATACTTTCCTGTGAGGGTGGTGAGGCAGTGGAACAGGTTGCCCAGAGAAGCTGTGGAGGCCCCATCCCTGGCAGTGTTCGAGGAGAGATTGAATGGGGCTGTGGGCAGTCTGATCTAGTGCAGGGTGTCCCTGCCCATGGCAGAGGGCTTGGAACTAGATGATCCTTGTGGTCCCTTCCAACTCAAACCATTCTATGAATCTATATTGGAGCTTTAGAATCACCCACTCTTCATCAACCAGTAGTAGTTTGTACGCTATGCAAAATAATTCTGTTGTGCCTTATTAGGGAACCATAGGGCCTCACATGTAATTGTTATAAAGGAAATCATATGTTGGCTAGCTGTGGTATTTGGGCAGTCACTATTTCAGTATTTGACAGAGAAAAAATAGATAAATATTAGAGGGTTAATACTGTAGATTCTTTGACTAACCCTTTTTTGTGATGATATAGCTCTCTTCAACTACTTTTTCCTTTTCTTTCTTATGGCCTATGAAGAAAGGACTATTGCCACCTAAGACAAAAATTACTTTATGGTGAACAATATGTAGCACCATTTAAATGCATATTCTATGAACGAAACATACTGTAAACATAAGTTGAGGAAATTGTTTGGAAGAAGTCAACCATTTCATAGTAATAAAAGATAGCAAACACCATTGCATAGAATAATACAATAACTGGATAAATACAAGATAGCAAGAGTTAACTATTTTGGATCAATTTCTGAGCCTTTTTCTTGATATCCATAACTCATGTCTGATGAGAAAGATTTACACATTAAAATTTTGGATAAGCTATCACAAAGAAATGGGTTGGCTAGCACAGAAAAAGCGCAAAGGGGGAAATATGGATTAATTTGGTATGTAGCGATCTGGATATATGGACTGTCTAAGATATCTGATCTCAGGGCTCTTGAAATGAAAACCCCAACTTATGTGACATAAATATAATATCCAGGAAAAAAAGGTGACAGTTGATGAGAGAAATAGGACAATTTAGAAGGGGTATTTTGGATCCACTATTTCAGTTAAAAGTTTGTAGGGTCTGTGGTAAAGCAGCATATGTTTAAATGAGCTTTAGTATCTATAATCACTGGATACAAAAAATATGTCAGAGGAAGTTTGAGTTCTGATGCTGAATGATGATATCAACATATTGTGTGCATTTAACATACACTTCCCATGATGGTTTTCTCTGTGTGTGGCTGTTGCAAGCTGCTGCTCTTCTGCTTTAAGATTTAGCATAAACCAAACATTTTACCCAGTTCTTTTTTCCTACTCTTTCCAAGAAGAAGGAAAAAATTTAAAATTGGTTATATCTATTTGGGGCTTTATGACAATTTTAAAACTACCAGTATAGTTGGTTTACAGAATCTGGATATGTTGGTATTTAGGAGAAGTTGTGTAACCCTATCAATTCAAACAAAAATTTTCAGTAAGCTTCTGCAGAATACTGTGCATCTGTAGATTGAAATAATTGCTCCAAAGTGAAAAACATACAATGGTTTTGTCTGAACATGCTAATTTATTTCCACTCTACTGAGTGTCTTTGGTGCACTCTGTGGGCTAGAGCTTCATAAATATAATTATTGCTGATAGCCCTACAATTATGGACAGACAAACAAGTAAAATCCAACTGAGGCACCTGTTTGTCTTCACAAATTGAATAATTTTTGTTTGGTTTTTTATTTGTATCAAAGATGCAAGGAAGCAAAATTAATGCCTGGATTGATGGGAGCAAGGCAGAAAGATTTCATAAGTCCTTCTCTTCCCAATCCCCTTACCTCCAAAACAGTTTTCCTGACAGCATTTGAAATTGAGTTGTGCCACAAATCTCTCTCCTTCTGTAACTGGCTGGCACTGGAGCTCAAGCCACACAGTTTGGGGGGGAAAGCACAGCATAACATAATCTCTGGTAATCGTCTCTTGTCCCCAGCAAGGCAGCTCAGTGTGTTGTGTTTCTTCTTATCAAAACCAAGGTTTTTTTCAGCTTCAGCTTTTTCATCTGTGGATCAATGTCCAGAAAAGGAAAAAAGGATGAAAGGGAGACAGGAAAATGTAAAGACACAAAAAGCCTCACAGAACTTTGAGTGGTCACGTGGGTTTATGCCCCAGGTGCATTCATTCAGAAAAGCTGCAGCCTATGCATTTCCTAGAATTGTTCTGAGAGTTTAGTGTGTTTCATTTTTGGTCCCTGTAACTGATAGGCATTTATTAGGTTCAGAAATGTGACAAAGTTAAATCTATTCATTTCTAATGTTGGGGGCTTTAATTTTTTAAGCGATTGATGAGACTGGGGTTCATTTTAACAAGCAAAGGAAATAATGAATCAGCACTGTTTCAAAACATTAAGAATGTGGATATATTTGCCCAGATTCAGATCAGATTAATAGCTATTAATACAAATACAAATGGTGTGAACACCTCTGAGATATACTGACCTCAAAATCTGCTGTGACGTAGACTGATATAATGAGGGAATGAATCTGGGGCTTTGATTCTCGCTGTTGGTTTTTTCCACGTGTTCCAGGAGTGTGCTTTAATCTTTAATGTTAACTAAAAAATGGCTGGAAAGTGAGCCCTGGCTCCAAGGCAGGCTGTGCAAACTGGTTGACACCCATACAGCTAGAGCAGACTGTCTGCAGTTACAGATGCAGGCCTTGGATTAGGATGATCTCACATGGGAAGCTGAAATAATACTGAATATAAATACATAGATATCTCTCAAAGCTTGCCTAGGATATTGTCTTGGAGACAGTTTTAGCTGTCCCAAATAGACATGAGAACTAAACCAACAGTTATACAGTGTAAATGGCAAGAGGTCCAACACTTGACTCTCTCTGTAGCTCACATTTCTATCAGTACTGCTGGAGACAAGAGTGTCTGCCCTGCAAGGAGCTACGCAGTCCATGCTTCTTGTAGCCAGGGAACCAGATTTTTATGAGACATTTGTTTATCTCTCTGAATAGATCTCTCTTTCAGGATCTAGTCTCTAATGAAGCCTCCATCAGCATTATCTTAAAGCATACGGATATGGAAATACTATATTATGAAGAATCAGACAGAAATGCATGAAATACCAACTGTTAGGTTACCAAATTAGCTAAATAGGATATAAATAAATGTATAGCTATTATATATTATCTTCTAGTTAAATACAATACAAAATGTGTAAGTTTTGACTTTCCAAGCAACAAAAGAATAGCGTAAGGCTGACACTGCATTTCCTCCTTGCTGCCTAGAGCATAATTATTATAGAAACTAAGTACTCATTCAAAATACCTACAGTCACTCACCAACTAGAATGATTTTAATATCTATATCCCATGTTTGGGAGTTTTTTCCATCTTTCTACTGTATCTTTTCCAGAGAGGTAAAAAACCTCTTTTTTCATCTCAGTAAGTGCATGATATGTAAACCCTGTGTAAACATTTAGTAAGGATAATCTATATGGATTTTAGAAGCTAAATGGATTTTACCATCAGGATTTTCAAGATCCACACAATTAAACACACACTGGGGAGGGGTGTGGGGTGTGGTGGGGAGTGTATGTGTGTTTGTTCTGCAATGGTCTTTGGTTTCTCTGAGGCATTTTCACTAGGTTACATATTATTTGTTTATTGATTATTGGCTCAACTAATCTTTCAGAGCCCATATTGTCAATTCTGTGAAAACTGTGTGTAGTCAATCAAACTTTTTCTTTTATTTCATCACAAAAGACATTCTTTATATTCTTTAAAGTCTTACAGGTATTAAAGTCTCTCTGAATTTTTTGAGGGAAAAATTATTACATAAATGGAGGAGAGAATTTCATGAAATGTCTCTGTGTGAGGCGAATTAGCTGGGGTGTGATTACTAATGTTTTTTCATGTCTCCATAAAGGCTAATCAAATTCCTAGGGTGTCTGTATAGACGTGCATAGGATTATTCTGTGGTGCATGCAACCAACATTTCTTGGCAGATATAAAAGAAAGAAATAATATCTTTAACTGCCTTATAAACAGAGGAATTTATCGGTGGGCTTGGATCCAGAATATTTGGATATGCTGAAACTGAAGTTTCTTTTCTAGGGTGTATCTCAGCACATACCAGAAGGGACCACAAGTCCGTCAGCCCCAAACAGATTTTCTGTTTATAGTACCTTAGTTGCTCATGCTTGAAAAAGCTGCAGTGAAGCAAGGCTACCCTGCAAGCAGTTGTCCCAACCTTTCATTTATGGCAGCAATAGTGGAAGGGTGCCGATTCAAAGGCCCGTAGTGTTTTCTTTAAGTTAGTATTTGTCCCCTCAATCTTAGTATTTGTCTTGTTATGAAGATTTGTCCTGTTTTTCTACTCTCATCTAACTTATCAGGCATGCAGGAAATCAGAATTAATTTGCAAGTAAATGTAAATAAAATTCAACAAAACACGTTAATTCTCAGGCTATCTCCTTTAACTGCCATGTTATGATATTGAAAATCATTGCGTATATATAACATTTTAAATGACGTTATAAGCTGTTATAAATCCAGGCTGGGTATATGCTTATAGAAGGGTGGCTACTTAGGAACGTAGGACACTGAAGTAGATATTACTGGGGTAGATGCTGCACTCTACCAACAACATCCTTATTACATAGGAAGGCCTACATGGTTTTGATGTCATTTCCTGAAATGGCACCATGTGTGTAAGATGTGTAATCTCAGGGACGGAGTGACAAATAAGCAGTTGGCTGATTACTAATATGGTAATTCTAGATTCTCTAATTGTGATGAGTAACAGTCACCCAACTTCACCTCCTGCCAAAAATCTGTCTCTGGCAACTAACTTAATTCCATTGATATGTGTTTTTTGTCACTGATCTAAGTAATCCCACTGGAAAGGTTCTGATACAAACTAGTCCAGGTAGGATGTGGTACAACAAAAAGTAAGGGCAAAGGACAATTCAGTGATGACGAGAAATATCAATCCATTGAGAATCCACTTGACATACATTAAGCTCTGTCTCTAAGCTACTTGTCTCTTTGCTTTTACAGCACACTTTTGTAGCTACAGTATCTCAGGATTTGGAGAGCTTGGGTTTTTTTTTTTCTCCTTCTCTTTTCCTGTACCTTTGAACAATATGAACAGTTTTCATAAACTGAGGAAATAAGCAAGCAAGAGGTGCTGCTGTTAAAGAGGAAACACATTACAGTGGAAAGCAAGCGGAAAGGAAGGACAGAAAAGGGTGGGATCCTGAGGCTCGTGAAGAACTAGAAAGCATCCATAAAACAATTATATGTCTGTGAACAACACAAATATGGGGTGATGTGAGGAGAAGCTCTTACATCACTTGTCACAAAGAATGGGACCACTGTGTTGATCTTTAACATCGTGACTTCCTTGAAAGGGTATTTTACTTTGTTCTGTCACAAAGGATATTGCATTCCAGATGATATTTAAAAATCATCCTTCAAAACAGCATTTCCTATTCTCTGTAGCAGAGCGTGCAAATAAATTTAGCAGGTGTTATTAGAGCTGGTAGGAGGTGGAAGGCGAATAAAAATTGCTGATGGGGATTTTCTCAGTGTGCCACTGCTGGGATCCTGCAGAGACTAGACAGTCTTAGTTAAAGCTGCAGTATGCTTGCTCTTTATGGGAAATCTATCTCTTTTTATGTTATCTCACCTGTGAAATCTATTTACAGGAGAGAAATTTTCCATTCACCTTCACTAAGACCATTTTATGTTTTTGCTCAAAGTGGAAGGGCAGTCTGCAGCTATGTATGGTAAACCAGTGAGATTTGTTAGCAGGAATATAAATGAAACATTTTCCTACAAGCTCACCTTTTTCATTTTCTGTATAGGTCTAGAAAGTTCATTGGTTGGACTATTCACACACTACAAGCTATTACACTCTGGCACTTTTAGCTTGCTTTCATTTTAATTTCCTTTTCCTTAACACATGTTTGCTTAAAAGTAGGCCAGCATGATAGATTGATTGTGGACTAAAATACTTTTATATCGCATGTTCTGGATTTTCCAGCTTTAAAAGCACTCTGAAAAATACTGTGCTTACAAGAAAACTGGCATATTCAATTTATTGTTTTCTATTGTCTCCAGTAGAGTTTATTTTGAAAAAGAAAAAATAGTTCCTGAAACAGGAAAAAAACAAAACACTCTTGATTTGCATTAAGGTTCTTTTGCAAATTCATTGATTTGTGGAAGGGAAGAAGGATACTTGTTCTCTGAAAATATACACATCTTCATAGTATTGCTATAAAGAAATGCGTACCAACTGTAGAATGAAGTTGACACTAGTGAAATGACATGACATTTTCCTGCTAGAAGGGCACATTTTTTTTAGATCTCTTTTCTAACAATTAAATTCCCATTCTGCTCTCCTGCAAAGCAAGGAAATGAGCTCTTCTCCCCTATCCCACTCCTCCTCCTCATCCCCATACAGGCTTTTCCCATCTTTTTGCTGCCTCTTGTTGCTGGAACTTCTTCCTACTTTTCTGGAGCAAACCCATCTCCCACTGTCTGTGGCTTAATCAGGATATCTCTTAGAATAGGTACTTGACTAGTCTTTCTGTGAAGATAATGTATTGTTTTCCACAAGCAACATTTCGAATGCTCAGCTCGTCAGTACAGACACTTCAGTTACTTTCCCAGCAGGACAAGAGAATACAGGCAGGGATAAATTTTCTTACCCTAAATTAACTTTGTGCCCTAATAATATTGTGCAGGGATGAGTTCTTTGTATTCTGACTGAGAAAGGTTTGTAAACCTCTGCATATATCGTGTCTTCTCTGTTGTACACTGCAGCCTTTCTGACGCTGCTGCCAGGAGCCTCTGCAAGGTGCAGGGAAGACACAACAAACCTTGCCCTTTAAGTCAGGTTGCCGCGTGTCGCAAAATGCCACGCCAGGGCTGATGATGTCTGTGTGCTCCCAGGTTAGAAAAGACGATGTTGCTATTGCTGGTCCGTAATTAAGGAGTCAGCAACGCTTCAATCTGACAAGCAGAAGCTAACTGGGCACTCATTATCTTTGCAATTTAAAAAAAAAAACCTATGCAAAAGTAAATGCAAATTATATTGCCTGTAAGCATTTGGGTTAGTGTCAGTGGGACCACGTTTTCTGTAGAGCTTATATAGATTTTTTAAGAGCCTCACATGCCCCTTTTTTTGATTTTTTTCCTCCCTTTTCTGGTAATGGAGAGAGCATCTATGAACCATAATTACGCTTTTCATATTTATAGTGTTCATATCTTCTGTCTCCTAAATAGTTAGCTTTATGGCAAAAAAGGCGGGGGTTTTCCCCCTCCTACTCCTTCCCTTACTACAAAAGCACTTCCTATGAAATCTGAGTTAATTTCTCCCCTGATATCACACTGCTTCAGTGACACTGACAGAGCATGGATTAAAATTTTGAAGTGAGGAAACAGAAATTGAACAAACTATTCTTAAGTTACTTTGGTCTTGTCTTCTCTTTGGCTCATTAAATTTCCTTTCTGAAATTGCTGTTAAGGAACAAGCTCAATACTGAGCAACCCATTTACAGACAGAAATAATCAAGAATTGTAAAATACCTTTTTTCTTTTCCTACTCATGGGAGGAAATATTTCAGCATCTTTTGTGGATTAAAACCTAGAAACAAACAAACAAAATTCGAATAATTTTCATGCCCTACAATAGGCTTTTAAGGTATTTTCGATTTCATGGAGGCATGTTATAGACTCATTCTTCCTGAATTACTCTGCATTATGCTGTTTAACTATTAAAATCAATGTGATTCAATCTTAACTCTTAAAATTCACATTTACTTGAACAGAATTGGACTATTTTTTCTATTTCAAGGTAATTTCCAGTAGTACTAGGTGACATAATATTACGCAGAATTACAGCACTAATTTCACCCTGTTTCTATTAGAAATGCTTCATTTTTCTTCATTATTATTTCACTTGTTTCTTAAAACTAAAGGAGTATGAATAAGGCAGTGGTGAATTGGAAAAAACTAATACTTATAGTAGAATTCACTGAGGTTTATACTCACTAGTACAGATAGTGCTATGCATTTTTGCAGGAAAAGAAAAGAAAGGAAAAAGAAGTATTACATTTGCCCATCAAGGCTGACACCTTGGGCTTCTCTATATACCTTCTATTTCTTACAGAGCTGCAACAACACAAAGATGAATATTCATACGTCTTACCTGTTTCTGTTGAAATGACTGTGAAGATTTCCAAATACAAAATTAAATGTCCTTTATTAATCAAGAATTTATACTCTATAAGAGAATTTCTAAGTCATAATATTTATTGACATTTGTAATGACCAGACACCTTTTTTTGTACAAAATACCCATGTTTCTGTCTTGAAAGATAAAATTAGTGTAGTTTTTGTATTTTGTAAATGGAAACCAAAAGGAAATCTCTTTGTGCAGAAGCCTGGCATTTGTGTTTATGCACAGAATTATTTTCTGAGATGTATTGAAAGCTTTTCATTTAGTGATTACAGCTTTATTGATTGTTGGAAAGTTTTTATATTTCTTGCTTTTTGTTTTGTTTTGTTATTTCTAATATTGTAGTGTTGTTGCAAAGATTTGTTTTCCAGTGATTGCTGAGGAATCATTGGAGGAAAATGTGTTGAAGAAAATAGACAAAGATAATTTATGTGTTTTCAGTAGAAATAGAAAACCAAACTAGTATTTTTTCAACATAAAAAAAGAAAATCTAACTCCTCATATTCTTCCTCCTCCCCCTGCTCCTGCCTTTAAATTGAATTTTCTAAACACAGAACTGTGCTATAGTCAGGAATATATAGTGGATGAGTGCTTACTATATTAGTAGTCCCATCTGACATCAAGGAGAATGCAAAATAATAAATGGCTAAACACGAAGAGAGGAAAAGCAATGTTATAGTTTGGAAGTTGCAAAAGACTTCACAGCAAAAAAGAATATGGAAAATATGTTGTTTTCAAAAATAATGCAAGTGAGATAAGCATTTTAATAGTTTGAAAGAATACTGACTATTGAGAAGGACTGCGTTTGTTTATTAGTCATTCTGAATCTACAACAGCATTTTCATATATAATCTAGCAATCTGAACATTTTTTAATATATATAAGGTCAATCCACATAGTATATTCAGTTATGTTGTAGGACTTCACCTAATTGCAACACGATCGTTCCACAGCAAAAGCAAAACTAAATTCTAGTAAACCATGCATAATTTGGTAAATCATAGAGTAGAACAACAAGGTTAATATGCCTGCTGCTATTAAAAAAAGTTTGGTTTCAGTAAAGGATACTTTAAAGATCCATGTTTTCAGATACTTACAAATTTGTGAATCTTTAGCAGTTCTGGCTGAAAATCTGTGGTAGCTCAATGTTTCACGGAAATTTATTTTTATTTCAGCCATAAGCTATTCACATGGGTCAGCCATTCAGTTTTCAGGCATATGATGGTCAAGTGTGTGCCAGTGGAGAGAAATGACTTGACGGAAAAAGACTTTTCAGAAATGTACTTGATGTTTCCATTGATGAAATCTGTAGTTAAATAGATCTAAGAGCAATTAGAGCGTTTGTATGCATCCAGTATAATTGTGCTTTTTGGTACATCAAATAACAGACAAAAGAAGGCTATGCATTACGAACAGGTGATTGTTCTTATTGGGCTTGTATTTTCTGTAAATGCAAGTAAATATTAGGTGAAGCTAGATTAAATCAGGCGAAATCCATCATCCAGAGTTAGATGGGAAGTTAGGGCTCAAACCAAATTATGTCTAGAAAGAGGCCAAGAGGGCTCAGCAAAGTGGCAGTGCACATGAGTATATGCAATTATGTCCAAAATATTTTTGGTAAAAAAAAAAAAAAGATATTCTAATAAAGTGGTAACACCAGTAAATATAAAGCCATCCCCAAGTTGTTTGTTTTTGGCACACAGCAGCCCTGCTGATGAAGCTGGGACTTGGTAGAAATTTTTGAGTTATCCTCCTAATTGAAGTTGTTCTCACATCTTTGAACTATTTAATAATTCTATACAAAATTCAGATATATGATTTTGAAAGAGTATTAGGTACACAGCTTCTTTTACTGTTTATGGGAATTTGGAAACCTAACTACTTCTGGCTCTTTATAACGACCAATGAATAGCAGCATCTTTAGGTTATTTATAACGTCCTGCCACAGCACTTACCATTCATATGTTCTTCAAACTTCTGTCCTGTCTGTTATGACACAGGGCATGTCTACTCAGCAGTCACTGCAGGCTGTATTTAACTGGTTAGCCCAGCTACTCCAGGAGCTCCCTGCAGCCTGGCAGCTGAGAATTTATGTAGCTTTTCAAGGAGGTTTTGCAGCCATGCTGACCTGTATGCCTCCGGAGCAATATTGATCAATATAGCCAGCTAAGTTAAAGGGATACGGATATCTTTACAAGAGACAGAAAAAGAGGGAGTTTCACTAGTTGTTATTACATAATCTTGCTACGTCATGATTGAAGTGCTAACACATGAGAAGATAAAGGAGACCAGAGCATGCTAGGAGTTCAGAGGGCTTTCACTGGGAGTTTTGCAGACTTTCTAATTGGACTTGGAAAATAGGTAAGCTTGTGAAGTGAGTCTCTTGCACTGATGCAGTTGGTATACCTGGAAAATAAAGATGCAGACAAAAGTACAACCACAAATCTGTTCCCACAGTCTGTACCATTAAGCTGTGCTGATATTCTCTTACTTTGTTTTATTTAAAATTCACACACCATTAAATTGCATCGAATTTGCCATTAGAAGTCGCCTTTCTCTTATGACTCAATTCTACTTGAAGGTGGCAGCAAAATCTTTGTGGTTCAGAACATTTTATACATGAGAGAAACAGGTGGAGCCAGTTGGTATAGATATGCTATATTTAACTTTCTGAAAAAAAAAAATTTCATTCTAAATAAACTGCAAACATAAATGCTTCTTAAACCTGTGTGCCTTTTATTTGCAGTCTCCAATTTCACTTTATACCTTGCTGTGATAATGAATTTGCCTGTTCTGAATGTGTGATACGCAAAACTACTTTTCTGTAACTTAAGTTGAAGTTCACGTATTATTGGACAACTTCTGATATCCATAGGATAGCATCCAGGTTGGAATATGAATTTATAGTTATAATAATTCAGATATTTTTTTTTCTCCTTTGAGTCTGATATATGAGAAAAATACACCTAATATTAACATACTTTTAGGCCTGCAACATGTTTTTAAAGCTGCTATTAGAAGATATTATTGGAATGTTTGCAATACTTCAAACAGATTAGTATGTACCTTAGGCCACACTCTCATGTGGTATAAAGCTGCCTAACTCTGAAAAGTCAATGGAGTTATTCCAAATGTCTGTCCCTTCAAATTTAATCCCAGTCATTTGATCTGTCCTAGAGAAAATTCCATTTTTCACACTCTCATGTGATGTGAAAATTGATATTCACACAAGGTCCTAACTGGTAATGAGGATTCTCTAAGTTGTATACTTAGCAATATGGAAATTTAAAAAGTAGTTGTGCTTCACAAGACTTTAATATCTGTTTGAAGTGTACTCAGTCTGGGTGTATTTCTAAGGACAAAATGGTGAGCGTTATGGAAAATTAGTAGTGGACATACATTTCTTCACGTCATATTTAGTTTGTCAGAAACTGGTTATGACATGCCTATCTCATGGCTCCAAACTACTTTCTTTCCTATCTTCTAGACAGATATGCTTTCACGAAGCCCTGTTGTTTTAGAGAACTGGATGGATTAAGAACCCACATGAGACTGACAAATTTATAGACCTTAGCCAACAAAACCACAGCCTGTATGTTCAGAGAAGTGGTTATGTTTTAAAAGCAGATCTAGAAATCAGAGAAGGATTTCAATACTGAGTTATTCAGCTGTCTAGTGAAACTTTAAACTGTTTAGTAAATTGTTGCATTAAATACCAGACTTACACATATTTCTTTTTTTTTTTGCAGACTAAGTTATTTTAATAATTAACAAGGACTGCATGTCATAAATTCTTTGAGCCAGTGCTAAAGAAAGTCCACAGACTATATTGTCTGGTCTCCCGGTGTACGGGCAACAATAAAATATATTGATATTAGCTTACCAGAAGTATTTTGCACCGGTTTAGGTTCCTGTCTCTTTTACTATTGGATTTTGGCACTTGTATTTAACAAAGTATTTTTTGCTGCCACAGCTTTGCAGTCCTTGCAGTAATGTCCCTGAGGGAAAAAATAGACTGTTTAATGCAGTCTGTCCTAGTTTCATGCAAACATCAGAGGCATTGTGTGGCTCATCCTTAAAAAAAATGTACTTCTGCAGAAGAACTTAGAAAAGTTAGATTTTTAGCCCGTGCATAATGCCATGCTGTTCAAGGATATGCTCCAAATACCCAGGGAGCAACTTGTCTCTTCTTAAATATGTTTTTCAAAATTGTGATCCTAATCCTCTACTGATTTTGATAAGGAAGTAATATATGTTACATAAATATGAAACATCCTACTATAAATAAACCCCAAGTTTTTAATTAATATAATAAACCTATTATATATGTAGTTTAAACTCAAATATTGTCACACTGTATCCAATATCTGTACATGATTTAAGATCTGAAAAGTTATTCTCAAGACACCAGGACCCTGTTCTTATCCAAGATACTCTGTTGCAGGTAATACTGCACATCCTGCTTAATCAACTAATGTATATGTTTGGGCAAGCACAGCGTGTGACTTTTGAAGATGGGTGAGAGCACAGTTACATCTCAGATTTTAATGGTGGCGAGGGGAGCAGGAGCAGAGGAGAAAGTTCAAAAGAACGTTCTAGCCACCCACTCTGAATTTCATTTTTCAGGCACATAGTGATGAATTAGGTTTGCTAATTTTTCAAATTCTGGTTATTCTTCCCTGTCCTGCATTCTGGACTTGTTTCCCTCAAGGATGTCAGCTTCTTGCACAAACTTACAAAAAATATTTTCTTTGTTTGAAGAGAAACTTATGAATCTATTCAACCCTTCAGCATTGAAAACTGGAAAGTTCAAATTTCCTTTTTCCATTCAGTGACCAAACAGAAAAAAAAAAGAAAAAAAAATCATTTAAATTTAAAATAAAACATATTTGTGAATTTGTGAAAATTTATGTATTTTGAAGTTGATATACAGTACTTTGTAGTTACCAAGAATAAGAAGTTCTCTCTCATTCATGACTTACCAATGCCTACTATAATATTATAAACATTCAGGTTTTGAAAATATCATTTCATGTGAACTATTTAAATTCATTGTTTAGAAAATGTCAGAATTTTTAGCTAAAGCTACATCTCAAAGTTTTGTTAAAATTAATAGAACACTAATAATTTCAGCATCCTGTCATCAGATATTTTGCATAACTTTAACAAAAAAAAAAAGCAAGTGTAGAGTCCTGCACCTGGGGAGAAATAACCGCATGCATCAGTACAGGTTAGAGGATGACCTGCTGGAGAGCAGCTCTGCAGAGAAAGACCTAGGGGTCCTGGTGGGTAACAGGTTGACCATGAGCCAGCAGTGTGCCCTTGTGGCCAACAAGGCCAATGGCATCCTGGGATACATTTAAAAAAGCGTGGCCAGCACGTCGAGGGAGGTGATCCTCCCCCTCTACTCATGTCCTGGTGAGACCCCATGTGGAGTACAGTGTCCTGTTCTGGGCTCCCGAGCTCAAGAAAGACAGGGATCTCCTGGAGAGAGTCCAGCAGAGGGCAGCAAAGATGATAAAAGGGCTGGAGCATCTTCCCTATGAGGCGAGGCTGAGAGACTTGGATCTCTTCAGCCTGGAGAAGAGAAGGTTGAAAGGGGATCTGATCAGTGTTTATAAATACCTAAACTGTGGGAGGCAATTGGATGAGGCCAAACTGTTTTCGGTGGTGGGTAGTGAGAGAACAAGGGGCAATGGCCAAAAACTAGAACACAAGAAGTTTAACTCAAAGATGAGAAAGAACTTCTTCACGATGAGGGTGATGGAGCACTGGAACAAGCTGCCCAGAGAGGTTGTGGAGTCTCCTTCTTTGGAGATATTCAAGACCTGTCTGGATGCAATCCTATGCAGCCTAGTGTAGGGCACCTGCTTTGGCAGGGGCGTTGGGCTCAATGATCTCTAGGGGACCCTTCCAACTCCTACCAATCTGTGACTCTGTGAAAAACCAATCAATATTTATGACCAAGTCCTTTAATTGACTAGTGTCCAATGTTCTAGTATCTTGGGAGGGAGGGGGGGAAGGCGAGTAAAACCATTTCAGCTGTTGTCAGCAAGTATTACAATTGAGAAAAAAAGGGGCAGAAGGTCAGGCTAGGCAGATGTCTGTATTTCATTTGAAGAAATTAGTACTCAGATATGAAGTTATAAATTAATTTCTATTTAGCTTTATTAAGACATTGGCAACCATATTTTGGAAAGCTTTGTTTGAAAGCATTATCAAAGCACTACCATGAAATTGTGGAAATAAGTGTACTTCTATTATGGAAGGTTTCCTTCCACCTTTTTGGCTTATCACCTATTAAACTGACAGAATAGAACAATTGCTGCCAGCTAACAACAGGTTTTTGAAGTTTGTTGCCATTCTCAATGCAGTACGTGAATTGGTCCTTTTCTCCAGCTGTCACATTTTATTAGCTATTTCAATTCACTTTGCTTGCACGAGGTCTTTTCTCTTGTAGTTTTGACACAGTTCTGCTGCTATTTTAAAATCACACTGAACTGTGAACGTGTAGTAAGTGGTAACACTTGAAAGGCAAGACATTACCTGCAAAATGTGATACTGACTTATTATTGCGACAGGTTACAAGAATGCGTTTTTGGTGTTTTCAAAATATGCCTCCCACTTTGGACATGGGATTTCAGAAAAGTTTTTTCAAGAATTCCCTGTGCAATGGGAAATCCAGTTGACATGAAATTAAAGTAAAAGCAAAGCAAATGACATGGAGACAGGTGAAATAGGCATTTTTTTAAAGCCTTGTGTGTGCTGGGAGCTAACCTCTGTGTTGTGTTCTTTATGAGCAGGGCATGTCTTGGGTACATGTTGGCTGGGACAAGACATTTTATTGTCTGGATAGAAGGTACCTTCACTAACTCCCCGAGTACTACGGTTCAACCTTCTTAAAATGAGAATAATGTATATCCTATTTTCCATGCATGTTGTTTTCAAACTTTCCTATATGGACTGCAAAACTTCTGCCATTTCAAGGGATGTTCACATTGCTGGCATACTTTTTTCTCCTCTACACATGAGCATAGAGTGTCTGGGTAGAAAACATCACATGTCAGATAATCTGGTAAGGACAGTAACAGGTGATGGAACCTCTGGGACTCTCAACCCTGGTGTAACTAGTGAAATGAGTATTCGTTCTACCAATTGCTGACCAAAAGATTTTCAGGGCTTTTAAAAAAAATTTTAATCTTTCCCTGGGGAGCTTTTTCTATGTGTCTATACTCTTATTAACCAGGAAGGCGTGAATCACAGTGATGGGAAGAAATCCTTGTATATTTCTAGATTTTAACCATGTGTGTTTAAAACATTCACACTGTGGGATTATAATCCGTAATTAGGGCTCCTGTAAAAGAAATACCCATCCATACAGTAATTAATTATATTTGCATTAAGTGTGTTGGTGTATCTAAAGATATATACAGTGAAACAACAGTAGGTGGGTCTCTCTCATTTATTCAATCTGAAATGAAATAAATGCTGTTTCTGGGGAGGACTTAAGGTTTAGTCATGGATACATAATGGACCCAACTAAACTGCTGGGTTATCTAACATTCTGCACCCTGACCATCCACATTCTCCAGCCTTGTGTGTCTGGTATCTATCCTTTTCTTATTTCCCACTGGGGAGAAAAGCAAGAAAAATAGCCTTCAAAAAGCTGTTTCTGACTTTATTTGCTTTATCAATGTATAAAATACTATTGAAGACTTCTCACTATGAAGCATGAAACTTTCCAGAGAAAGGGAATTCGTGTTTTCATTTCCTTTAACATGTCTCAGAAAACACGGACTAGCTTGTGATGGCTGCTTATTGTCACTAAGAATAGAATAGAATAGAATAGAATAGAATAGAATAGAATAGAATCATTAAGGTTGGAAGAGACCTCAAGGATCATCCAGTCCAACCGTCCCACCACCACCTATTACCCACTAAACCATGTCCCTAAGTACCACATCCAACCTTTCTTTAATCACCCGCAGGGACGGTGACTCCACCACCTCCCTGGGCAACCCGTTCCAATGCCCGACCACCCTTTCCAAGAAGAAATTTCTTCTAATCTCCAACCTGAACCCCCCCTGGCGCAACTTGCTGCCGTTCCCCCTTGTCCTGTCACTAGTTATCTGCGAGAAGAGGCCGACCCCCAGCTCTCCAGACTGACCACCAGCTCGCCAAAGGTTAAAAGCAGCAGGCCTTCAGCTGTTCCATGGCATCTTTTCTTTGGAAAAGCAGTGGTTTCCCTAGTAGTACCAACAGGCTTTCCCAGAAGCAGTCTGTTCCTTCCCATGCTCCCCCTCCTTGGCTGATTCTCTCTTTAAGCCTTTTTTTACTAGGAATACTTCTCCCTAGACTGTTCCCAAGATCTGCATCCTGCTTACCAGAAATATAAAGCAAATATAAAATCCAGCACTTTTCCAGAAGAGGCTCCAAAGCCTCCAACACTTAATAAATCTTTTAAGATCTTTCTTTATTCCTCACAGAGCTGTAACAGTAATCTTCTTTAATAGCGAAGGACTTGCTGAAGAGTTGCTTCTAATGGGCTTTTAATCTTTTAAAGCTAGTGACAATCTACAGTGACATGGGGTTACTGCTGCCCTTCTGTATATTTGCAAGCTATTCCTTGGTCAAATTGTTGGAGGGGTGTATATTCATCCTTCCAGAAAGTTTTGTCCAGCACCTCATTCATTTTTCTGTATGGGACATCAAAGCCCAGGAACTGTGAACTGTGAACATGGCTTTGTGCAGAGAACCGTACCCAAATCTCTGCCTTTCTAAGGTCTTTTAAGTTCTGAATCCTTCCAGTCCTTTTAAATTCCTATTTTAATATGATATTTTTTCCTAATTTTTAAGCTCAAATATGCAATATGCCAGAAATAATAAAACCTCTCTACACCAGAGAAACACCACAGCAATACTTTGTGATAAAGGTAAATAATTCTGATTCCACCTCAAATCCTTCATGAAATGAGCAGATTTTTCTGTTGGAAATGATCATTTTACCATGAAAAGAATTGAACATTCCCTCTGACAATTGCAAATGTATGGAAATTCACACCTGTGCTCTGGAGGTGGAATTTCAAAATTCTTACAATGAATATCTGCTTTCTCTGACAGAAATGGCAAATGTTTCACCCTGGAGCAATTACACAAGTGCCCATGAAAATATTAGTTTTCACACACAGGTACTCACATAGGGAAAACTGGAGGAATAGTTTGAGTGCTAGCCAAATGAAGCCTCCGTATAAGGCCACATATGGGAACACCATACTCCCTTCTCTCCTGTTAAAGGAAAAAACTGTATTTTAAATGATCATACTTCTCAGAGACCGGGTACACAGGGCACTGTGTATCAGCTATTCAATAAAAGTGATAAATGTGTATTACTGCAAGCATCTTTGTGTATGTCTCTAACTACATCGGATGACACCACTTCAACTGTGCTTTGGCTAAAAATATGGCTTTACATCTAAAGTTCCATCTGTGTTGTTGCAACATAATTCAGCTGCAGAATGCAAACTTCTGTTTCACTGACTCTCCGTATCTTTGTACTGAGAAATATCAAGGAGTGTGAAGCAGAGAACAATTTCGTCCATATATGAAATATAATGTCCTAATCTGAAAATCAGTTTTGTTGAACAAGGGAAAAAGCCAAACACATAAGGAGAAAAAAACTAATGAATAAAAAATTGGACTCAGGAGGGTGAATCTGATATTTCTCTTTAACGTTTCATCCAGCATTTCAATCTGGGTAGAGCAAAGCAATTCCATTTTAAGGAAGCTTTCAAAAATTTGGTTGCCTTCCAATTTGAAACAAATGCTCAAATCTTAACATTTTCTATTGGGCCAAATTAGAATCGTAGGGCAAGCCTGTCTGGGAGGCTATACTTGAACACATAAACGAAAAGGCTGGAAATTCCAGACTCCAAAAATACCTTCGTGGCTGCAGGTGAGGTAGCTCAGAGCAGCTGGCTTTAAGAATAAGAGCAAGGGAAAGCCAGCTGCCTGCCAGTGTGTCTAAGTTCTGCTCAGCTCCAGCTGACCCAAGTGTTCATTGTTGACTCTAATAGACATGACAGCAACTCTCAGCTAGTACAAACTATTTAAATCTCTTCTTGATCTTTCCAGATTTCTGGGTCAATATGTGGATTTCAATTTTGGTTTACTCTGATTTTTCCTTCAGCTGAATTGCCAGTTCATTTCAGAAAACAAATATATAAATGCCTGTGGTTACCATAGTCTTAAGATTTTAGATGCATTTTATTAATCTGAAATGCTTTACTGGTTCTTATCATGTTTAGTAACACAGTTACATTATGTTTTAGAAGCATTGGCTATAAAACATATGAAAGGCTACTTGTAAAAATTTTAGAACAGTAAAGGATTCCTTCCAATGAAAAACTTGGTCTAGAATGCTTTGGGATCTTAAAAGGGTTCAGAAGAAAAATATTCTTTAAGGATTCTCATTTCTGTTGGATGCAAATTTGCTGGTAGATGGTGTCACTGCATATATGTATTAGTGAGATTAAGAATTATAACTTCTACAGGAAGGGGTCATGTGTGATATGGCAATAGGTATTTGTAAAAAACTATGTGGCTACTTGAAGCCCTCTATACAGGTGTGTGATCCTATTCCTTACACCAACTTAAATGGGATAATTTGTCCTTCACCCTGTATTTATTATTGATTATCCCTTCTAAGAATCATAGGTGTTCCCCATTCACAATTTACATTTCTCTTTGAGAAATTTTTGTGTAGCTTTAAGATACTAAAACTTTATTAAGTTGTATCATTTTCCAAGCTCTTTTTTTTTTTTTTGCATGATATGAAAATACCTAATTACCGCTGCTACTCTGATGTGCTTCAAGTTGTGAGCTTTTTTTTTTTTTACATACAGCAGGTGAAAACACCCACACTGTATAAAAGCTCTCTTGCTTTCTTCTACATTTAAACAATAATCATGTCATCAAAGCAGAAGTTAGTGACATGAAGAACATTGAAGGATGGATCCTGCCCTGCCGAAATTATATTGAAATTATGTTCGCTGTCTTATACCTCATTCTATGAAAAAGATTATATGTGGGTTTAGGCTATCGCTGTCCTTTCTATGATGAAGCAAGAACAGTATTTAAGAGGTTCCAAAATGCCTAGCCAAGACCTATTATAATCCTGAAAAGAAGCAAAAGAAAAAAAAAGAAAAAACACTGAATGAATCTTAGTTTTCTGTAAAATTGGAGAAAAATGGGTCTAAGAATCTTATCAAAGGCAGTAATATATTTCACTAGCTGCAGTAGTTATACTGATTTATATGGTGACTGGAGAACAGCCTTTGTTTTACAAAAGATTCTAATACTGTTCTAGTAAATAAACTCTCAATAATCAGTAGTTCATCTAATAATCTAATTCAATAGAATTCCTGAAGGTCTAGCCAAGATAGACAGCTGACTGTGCAGGGAAAGTGTGTGTGCAACACAATTCCACCTTGAGGCCTTCATGACCTCTACTAACAAAACGGAAGAGGAGCAGTGAAGGCACTTGCTCTTTCTGTTACACAGCTACTCCTCAGAGACTTCAAAAGCCTGCACGTAGGAAGTGTGGAAGCTAGCAGAGAACTGAGCTGTGGATTGAAGTCTGCAATACTTCTGCCAGCTTTGTAACGGGCACCAAGCCTTGTGGGCTCGTGTGTTCACCCTGGTCATGTGAATGAAAACGCCCAGAAATAGAGAATATCCAGGTAAAAGCTGGGAAGTGACTGAGCCAGGGTCACTGCAAGGAGACGATTACCAGTCCTGGAAGTAAAAAGCTTTGCCAAAGAATGAAATTATACTGTATTGGAACTAGGATAAAATTGCTCCTTTTGGATCAAATTTACTTTCCAATTTTACTTCAAAGTAGATGAAACTTTCATTCTCCTCGGGACAAATAATGATTTTCCAGGTTATTGGTTTTGTTCATTTGCAGTCTGAGATTAGAAGGTCACTTCTTGAATCTTAGACTTGTAAGCTGAAATGCCTCACTAACATCTCTGTTGATAACAGAGTAGGTCATTGTAACCTTTGCAACACGCAGACATAGCTGAAGGCACTTTTGAGAGGAAGGAGTTAACACGTAGGATGCATATTCTGAGCTGTGTTTTCATTGCCTGAGAATAAGATAACTGGGGGTTTGAGAGCAGAAGGACCATCCTTGAAACTTTCCCATGTATTTAATTAGAATGAGGTATGCTTAGATAAGATGTAGCAAAGGAATCTTGACTAGAGGAACACTTGTTAACAAAGAGATATACATCCTTGAGAGTCAAAAGTCAGCAGAAACTCCTCTAATTGGTATCCTTAGCGTGAACTGTCTCATTATAATATGAAAACCACACCTCCAGTGCTAAAAACTCCCCCTCCCCAGATATAGACCCCTACTCACTGACCATGCGTAGTGAATTTAGGAGACACTGTGTTTTTAAATCGAAGCGAGCAAAGAGTTGACCAATTGTAGTTTAGAAAGTATGAATACGTACAGGTTATTCTGATAAATGTATGAATATGCATAAGTTGGGCTAATAAATGTAAACTACCTCTAACTCTGGGCATGCACAACAGGGGAGTGATCCCCCATGCATCCAGCGCTGCAATAAAGAATGCCTGCTTTCTAAAACTCCAAAACAAGTCTTAGAGAGTTGTTCTGCCGGATTTTACGGTAACAGACTTTCTGTTAAAGGCCTGTTATAGGGGCAGAAGTGACACTGAGGAAGGGAAAAGATTAATTCTGAGAGGAGGGTGTGCAATTGCAGACATACACAACAATGAAGTCAAAGTTTATACATGAAATAGTAACAGACAATTTTACATTTGTACCATCTATGGCAAAATGGTTAAAGAAAAACCTATGAAAGGTTCTTGGTTGGACTGAATCAACCGAGTATCCTAGAAAGCAATTAATCTGTTCTGTAGCACACGCTGCAGGCCAGACACTTAAAAACCCAAACGAACAGCTAGAAAGTGGAAAGGGAGAGGAGTAAAGAGAGGGAGAGAAAGGAAAGCAGTAAACGCCTTCTGAAGAATCTGAGTCTCTGCCAAAGAAAAGCCTTCAGTGTTAGATGCAACCTGACAGGTAGGTATTTGACACTGTATAAAAAATGTTTGGCAATGTACAAGAAGTAACATTACAGATCTGAGAGGCATACTGCAAAACCTGCAAGAAAAGTTGTCTTTGTATTTCATAGCACTCTGACACAACTCACATACAAACAGCAAAACTCTACTTGGCATCACCTTTTCCTCACTGAAGAGTCAAACAGGGAAACACCATTAGTTGCTGCTGAGCACAATGTATGATGAAGCCATGCGTAATGACACACTCCTGAACCCACACATCACATGCTCCCCCTGTATTTTGGTCTGTGTCTGCGCATGATTAAATCTCTAGCAGCTAGAGGGACTGTTAATAGGCTGAACAGATTGCAATATCGCTTTGCCCCGAGCTGATCATTTGGGCTTTTTGTGTTAGAGCTGTGATATCAGGCAGAGGGTTCACGAGTTGTTTCCTGAGGGCAGCGAGGTCTTACCCCTCATTCTGTGGGAGCATCAAAAGCTCTGTCTAGATGTATAGGAGAGCAATGTTTTCCAGATTATTACAACAGCTTTTAGCTCAGTCACTGTAATTACAATTACAAGGCAAAATCCTAGTTGTCTGAGGGGATAAAAAGTGGCAAGAAGAAAGATAATTTTGTCTCGCTATATAGAAGGCACATATGACATGCAGTTGACTTTTAGGATTGCTCCGGCAAATGTTACTGTTTAGCATGTTAAAACAATGCTAGCACAAGTGGTTTAAGAATAAATGGGTAGCGTTGGCTAAAATCTAGACAGCTTGGGTACAGCTGTTCAGGATGATATGGATCTATGTGTTTGTGGCTGCATAATGGACGTGTAAATTATGCAATGTCTCACAGTGGCACAATGTACATCAATACTTTTACATTTATGCATTGATATAAAACTATAGTTTACAGCCCGTCAGGATGATATGCTAACAGTTCAAGTACAGAGACCTCATACAGCAAGGCAATTAAGTAAATGAAGTACATAAGCTTGAGTTTAATTTTAAGCCTGGGACCAATTACAATGAAATCAAGAAAACTGTTTCCACGTTAAATTCTAGTCACTGCCCAGCCCTGGAAGTATTCTACAAACAGCATTGCAGTTATACTGTATAGGTCTGTGACAGGTTTTCTCATGTGAAGCCTACAACAGCTCTTTAAATAACATGCACTAGGACAGACTATTCTGTGTTCTGGCACTTGATACTACCAGCTACCAGACTGACCTTTGCAGGTTAGTGGGAAAAGCGACACACCTAGATTTTCCAAACTCATGTTGGGTTACAGACAAAAGAGTTTTTGCAGCCCTATTATTTGGCTATGTTGTTTCCAAAGAAACTTGTATCTCATTTACTACCATTACCAGAGGCTTTTCAGTATGAGGTAAAAAAAAGTGTTATTAATCACAAATTTAGCAACACAGTGCCAAAAGCAAACTGTAAAGGAATAGGAAACTAAAATGAAATCTGTTGTCAGCTCCTTGTCCTATGTATGCCTTTTCTTAAAGGTATTGGTCTCCTGTGGAAGCCACGAAGCCAATTCAGCAGTATCCCATCTCCGTAATAACAGCTACCATCTTTCAGAGTATTCTTCTATCACTAGGTTTCATTTCCTGTAATTTTTGTTTCCTACTGATTGCTAGTCCTCTGTAAATAGCTAAAATCTCCTTTTGCTAACCTGGGGGCTCTCAGCCTGCTGCAGCTGCAGTTGAGCTGTATGGCTACTGTGGGCAATACTAATACCACACCTGTGGGCTTTGATGAGGAGGATTTCCATGTCATCTGTACAGAGGATCCTTGGAATCCTGATTAACCTACACATATTTTCTACTAAGAAAAATGCATAAACCAATGCATAAACTTCTATTCATCATAAAAGTTATTCTTGTCCTCAACGTGTCGCAGTTTCATTTGCCTTTTATTTTAGTAGCATTGCTTAGAGCACCCAGGATGTATTTATCAACAGTACTGATTTTAGGGTCAGTATGTCATACAACACTGCAGAAATACTGATTTAACTCAGTGCCTGTTGAAGGCTGAGATTTGGTTGACTAGATATTACAGTTCCAACACTAACATTTTTATAGGAAAGAAATATCATTTTATATACCAGATGGTGAGAGAATGTTACAGTTTTGTTTTTTTTAAATCCATTACCCATGCAAAAAGGCACTACTTCCATACACTTACTTTCACCTTTCCTTAAAACACACTATGCATCCTACAATGCTATCGAAAACCTGAGTTTTCCACCAGTTGTACAGATAACAAAATGTTAATTTTGCAGGTTTACTTACCTTGAGCTGGACATTGGTGTGAATGGACCATATGAGAATCCAAGCGGCAGCAGTGTGGTGAAATAGAGCTTGTCAAGAAAGGCGTGACAATTAGAAAGTATTTAAAGGGTTTTTCAGCTGCATCTCACTTAAAAGTATTCAAGTGTTAACCCCCTGGAGTCTTTTATTACTTGCTGAAGTTATTAATAAACAAAGGTAAAGATATATGAACAACGCATTGAATATAACAGCCATAATCTACAAACTAGAAAATATTTGAGACTAAAGATACTGCGTTACAGGATACAAGGAATGCAAAAGTGGTGGAAGAGATTACTTGTCTCACCCACTCATACATAGGCCGTGCCTGACCTAATCCATTATCCTGTCATGACTGGCATATAACAACAGAATACGTATTTTTTTTATTAAAAGCCAGAAACTTTAGAGGAAACAAAATAAAAATGCAGAATTTAAAATCTCTGTCACTAGCTAGATTTGTGTTCCGCTCCTCAGGAAAAAACATAGACTGGGATTTAGCTTTAGAAAAATGATGCTTGGATTCAAATGATGGGTCAGAACTCAACTAATTTTTACTGTGATATCACATACCTGTAAAATAGTATCCAAAATATATCCATTATAAGTAGAATCTAATTAAAAGTTTAAAAATTACAACTTCTAGTACATGAGGTGGTGATTTTTTTTTTATGGACAATTTTAATTTGGCAATAAATAGCATTTAGTACTTCATTCTGAATGTACAACCTTAGAGAGTTGTTCCATCCTCCAGATATTTGTATTTAACTCTATAAGAGAATATGTTAGATTAAAAAAAAAATATATATTCTGGAAATGTAGAAGTATCTCTCTATGCAGTTCACTATTTCAGTGCTTTCCTGTGCATCTTTTCAGTCAGTCAGCAACCCTTTGATGAATTCCATAAAACTAACCAAGTAAAAAATAAGTTATATTAATATAGGGTTTTGGTCTGTCCATATTCATTCTTTGGGAACTAATTAAAATTGATGTTGCTGCTGTTGGTTTTTAATGTCGTCCTACATTGTGACTGCTTTTTCCTATGATTATTTCATAGTTCTGAATCAGGGATGATGTAACTGGTACCTGCAAGGTTTTACACTCATAACTTTGACACTCATAACTTAAATTTTCTGAGAGAGCTTAACTTGATTTATCTACACTGAAAAAATTGGTATGGTGTAGGTGTTACTCAATTTGATCTAATAAGTTGTGTGGTGTCTTGTCCTAACAATTCAATAAGCTGTAATCACTATTTGTATGCAAAGCATTGCAATTAGAGTAATTTTCTTTGCTGGTGATTCTGAACTTGAAAGAAAAACAAATTAGAATAAAAATGCAAACTCTTTGTACGCTGGTATATTATACATAATTTGAATATCAAAATTGACCTTCAGAGCTTTAGAAGAAAGGAGATTGTACTTCCTCCTGTTCTCAGTTTGAATTTGCTCTTTTTTCCCCCTATCTTTCTAGTTGTTTTTGATTTTCAGCTACTTGACCATGGATAAATCTTCTTAATATTTCTCAAGATTCTCAGAGAGATAACTGTAAAATGAATTTAAAACTGAGCAATCTAAGTCTCTCGTTATTTTCTAAAAATAGTGAGCGTGGCCCCTCCTGAGCTAACAGGTAATTTAGATTGCATAGGAATGTCAGTATTTGGCTCTTACAGTAAGTCTGACTTATCTGCTGTGGTTGACTAAATTGCAAATGTCAGAGAAGTTTGATAATGATAATAACAATATAGATTATTCTATACTACTAAGATATCTTTAAAGTAATAGACTCAATTCATTAATATGAAACATCTGACTCTGAATTACTGCACTGCCATAGGTGACATTTTTGAACAGTGACTTCAAAAATACATTTTTCAGAATTTTTCTGTTCAGAATTAGTTCAAAAGGAGGGGTTGTTGTTTTTTTTTGTTTTCCAGGGTTTTTTGTGTCAGTTTTTAAAAGAAAAAAATCCCAGTGGCAAAGGCAAGTACCTGTTGCACAGCTCACTTTCAAATGTGACTGCCAAACCAAAAATCTTATTGTAATTAAAAGATGACAGGACAAGAAGAATTTATTTAATTAAATGGTGATTCTCCTTATCTTACTGGCTTTTAATGAAGAAAATAGGTTCTAATTAAAAATGCCTTTGATTCAGTAAGTAAAGGCATAGAATGTCGTGGGGAAGGAAACCCCCATACCACCACTCCGAGAACTACTCTGGTTAGGCAGGGAACTCTTCTGACTTCTTAGGGGATATCTTCCAGCACATATCCTGAACAAGGACGGAGGAGTAGGTTTCCTCACTATTCATACAACTTATTCCTCATATATTTGAAATGGATAGATAATAATAGCTGCTGAAAGCAAGCAGCACCAGCCTCTGATGAAAACCTCGCCTCTTGGAGGATGCTGCTCCACCGCCATGGTCTCATGACAAGAAACGTGACATTTGCATTGCTTCCTTTCCGCTAGACAGTGAGTACTGTCAAAATATAACAACAACAAGATCGTGTCATGTGCGGTACAGGTCTGTCTTACTATCACTTTTGGTTTAGTGCAGGTTACTTCAGAACTTTCTGAGCTAGTAGCATAGTGTCTGCTCCTACAGACAAGTGATCTCAACAGTTTACAAGTGAAACTTGAGTCCGCTCTCAGTTGCTCTGTGAAGATTGTAAGTAAAATCATGTTCCTGTTGAAATACAGAGAAGCTCTGCTATTGACCACAGCTGGGACTGGATTTCACCCTGTGATGCTGTCAGGTTTTTGACACTTATGTGCCATTCTCACTTCTTGAATCTTATGATTGCAACTAAAATATAGCAATGTTTGAAAGGAAGGAATGTGTTTTTCCATTTGCATATCTTTAATGATTGAACTGATTGAGCTTAACATTTCCTTCAAAGTTCCCACTTTGGCTGGCATTGCTAGCGTTGAAATTGCAAATATATATCTCAAAAGAAACATATTTTTAGAAAGTTTTATGTGATAGGAAATGGGGTCTTAAGATGAAAAGTGCTTTTCATCTTAGCAGTAATTTTTATCTCACTTGTGTATGTAAGCAATGTACTGTGGAGGAAGTCAGACTGTGTGTGTGTTATTAGCTATATGTACACATTCGCCTGCTTGATTTTTTTCTAACTCAATCAAAAGAAGCTTTTGGGATGACCAAGTAGGAGATGAAGCAAGGACCAGAGGCAACACAACTTTCTGTACATTACCTCTTAAGAATGAGTGGTGAGCCCATCACTGGGGAAGTAATTAAAATTATATCACTGCTTTATCAAAAGGATGCTTAATCATTAAAAGCTTTCTCATTTTAGAATAGAAAGGAGGCTCAGTATTTAAGGATAGTTTGTGCAAAACCAGCGAATGAAGACAGCGACTAGGATATCCCCATATTTGTGGGATGCAACAGGTTTTCTGAGACCAAAGGTCATAGGATTTCTTGTTTGTACACATGCTTTTGTATACTTTTGGATTTATATACAGCATATTTAATTTTTAGGGGCAGTTTTCTTTTAAAAAGCTGTTTGTCACTAACTTCTAGAGGAAAGTTTCTTGTAGGTGCTAGTACAGCTTTGCCTGTTGCACAGGCAGGCTGAAAAATGGGGGCTGAATTTAAGAACTTGGTTTAGAACAGCTGAATCTAGGGCATATCCTCAAGAGCACAGAAGTAAAGAAATTTATAAGCTGATCTTTCCTTGCCTTCAAAGGGAGGGCACCTACAGTACGGGTTCTTCTTCATTCATGGCATGAACACAGTTATATAAGGGAAATTTATACCATGCATTGTGCTTGCCTCCTCTTCATGCCAAAAACTAAATCAGGGTTTATCAGCTGAAGTATACCTCTGCCTCCTGATGACACGTCTGGTTTTGCCCCAAAGTATATACAAGAATGCAGTACATAGGGTAAAAAAGCTCAGGGATAACAGTACACCTTGACTTTTAAAATTATAGAAATTCAGTTAACTTTTACTTCCAGGCACCCAAATTTGTGAAAGTTAAGTTTATACAGAATTAGTGGAATTGCCTGGTGATTTTAATGGAAACAAATGATTTGTAGTACTTTTGACCCTGCTGCTTTATATAAGATGTTCAAATAAACATTGAAAATGAAGAGTTAAAGCACTCGGGTTTGAAAAATGTTTTGCTGCATTGTAGATGTAGTTATTTTGTACTACATTCTAGTGTAAAAATATAGGAAATGAAGAAATAGCAGTAGAAGCTTGAGGACAGTCATCATTCCCTGCCCACAGTGGGTTTGAATGATCAGGGAGCTCAAGCAACAAATTTTGAAATCTTTGTTTCTGGCCCCTGATTTCTGAGTACAGACTTACCATTCTGCTGAGCCTGATTCCCTGATTGTAGACAGATTGACTGTAGAGTTTTTCCCTTAAACTAGGTTCAGGTTCCCAAAAGAGATGAAGGGAAATGTGGATGGCTGTATAAACAAATGAATAGCTAAGCAGTGTATGAAGTCTAGCCACTTAGCCTTTGCTGACAGCTGTTTTAAATAAAAACCTTCATTTTGCATGGAAAAGAGATGCAGAAATTCTGATCCTGCTTTGTGACTGGGAGTTTACACGATTTTGTTCTTGAAAAACCCATTTTATAGCTCTCTTGTTTAGGGATTCCTCTGCGGATCCCTGCTGATGGTGAGAGACTCGCTTCAATTCCTGACTGCCAGAATAGCCTGGTGCCTCCTGGATATGTAATTCAATCTTAAACCATGATTCAGTAAAGTGGTTCTGTATTGTATTGCTTCTAATCCCAGAAAGATTTGCACATGTGTGTTTGTACACAAAACTGAGCCGTGTGACTTTGTTTAGCAGCTGATTGGTGCCTGCTGTGGTACTGAATGGGACAAAGTCATAGAGGTTTGTGACACAGCAGCGAGCGTATTCTTCTGCTTACTCCACATCTTTAACATCTTCCTCATCAAGTATATACTACATTTATTAATTATATATCACATTTATTAGTATATATTATATTTACACACACATACATGCCTACATTTATATACATGCGTACATATCTATATATATATATCTGTATAAAAGATTTGCCACTCTCCCTTTAGATCTGTTAGTGACATTAAAAATGTAATTTCATAGGGAAAGAAAGAGTTTAAGATAAAGAAAGCCTTGCGTGACTGAAACCTTGTTTTCTTTAGCCAACTAGTTCAACTGGTCTGGTTAAAAGAAAAAAAAAGAACACAAAAGAAAACAAACTCAATAAACCTTACATCTCTCTGTTTTTCATGCAAACTGTTATTAAAACATCAGATTATGCAAGGTATATTGTTATTGGTATAATATTTTTTATTAAATATTACATCCCTGATTATTGAACTGAAGGGAATAAATACCATGATGAGGGCTGTGCATCAATGTGTTCTTAGTACACACAAAGTAATACAGTATTACGATTCAGAATTACTAACTGGGATTTTAGATTAACTGATTCATCTCTAGTTTTCCATGGGACAAACAAATGTTAACATTGCAGTGTTAGTAAGTGGAAGCATAGACTTGTATGTTGATACTTAATTAGTTTAAGGTTGAATCAAAATTAAAAAAAAAAAGGTCTACTATTTTTAAAACTCTGAGGTTGAAATTGGGTTAACTTTTAGTAATTCTATTTCTTTCAAAAATCCTAAAATTTTCAGAGTACATTCTTCCTTTTTCAATATTCTTTTGTATCACAGCTTTTAATACAACAGATTCTGCATAGAAAAGTATCAGGCAGGTATTTATCAATTAACATTCCATCTCTTGTTCTCTTTGAAATATTTATTCAGCAGCTATCTTGCTCTAGGCATTCTTTAACTTCTTATTGTCCCTCCCTAGTGCCTCTCCATTCGACATTAGATTGAAATACACAGCAGCGATAAAAACAGGATTCTCATCTGTTTTATTTTTCATAAATCTTTGTGCTCTTTTAGGCTAGGTATAGAAAAGTTCCTCACAGTTACATTGGGGTGCTAAGAAACAGTTTATTCTAACTCCTGTGTTGAAGGAAAATAAAAAGTGGTTTTTCTACAGAGTTGAAATCCACCAAGAGGTGAAGCGCTTGGAAAATTTGAATGATTTCATGGATGTCTCAAAGCTTTAAAGATGAAAGATCCAGCTTTTCTTCCTGATTAAGCTATGAGAATGATGAGATCCTGTGGGCTTTTACTACTTCAAAGGGTCACTTAAACACAATCTAAGGATGGATGCCACAAAACTATTTCCATGAAGTTTGATAGAATGAATTCCTTTTGTGTTATGTGGAAGGATAAGGAGACTGCTCCCCTTGGCTTGTTCTACCTGTTGCCATTCTGGGCATTCAGGGCAGCTTTTAAAGAGATACCTGCTAAGCCGCTGAACCTCCTAAGCAGAGGAGTCTGACATCCAAAATCACATTAGTAGCACTCATTACTTTTGATATAATTCTCCCAGGCAATCGCCTTACATTTGATGTCAATTAGGCCATATCAGGAATAAATGCTGCTTAACAGATGCATTGGGTATAGAAATCTGGCCTCCATCGGACGAATCCTGTCCTGGAACGTTTGGGACTAGCTCCTGTTGGCTGTGGGAGAGCTGGCCTGTTCCAGCAGGGGAAGCATGGATCAGCATTGTTCAGCATTGCTACCTTTGAACAATTCAAGGTTAAAACCAGGAATTTCCAAACTTGTTACATCGAGATTTGAATTTCAGTGGTTGATTTTGGTAATTCAAACACGAGAAGCACTGTTTCAGGTTGAAATCACACAGTCTGAATATGACTGGCTGCCCCTAACAACAACCCAAACAAAACACTGAGCTATGAAAAGCACCATTGAAGAGATTTACCAAAATGACATGAAGCAACTCATAACAACAAAGCAGTAAGGAAACATTGTTCTGAATACAACAAAATTGTGATAAAAGAACTTATCCAAGACTTAAAAGCAAATCCATACCTGAACTGGCTTACTCAGTCTTGGCACCTAGTCTGTATTATCATAAAACATTCTGGTAAAAATAACTTTCTGGATGAATGCTAATACTATAGAGAAAATCATAATTCCAAGTTAATTTCTCTAGCATCTCCACAAAATTAAGTTCATTGCTCATAGCAGTTTCTCTTCTCACTGTTTTTCTATGTGTGAAAATCAGCAGCAATATTTGGCTTGATCGGTCATTGATTTGGTCATTCTTGGCAGAGAGGCCAGTCCTTTTGGATGTAATTTAATTGCTGGGACTGATGAAGAAGTTTTAATCGATCTCTGCTCCTATCAGCTTTGGACTTCACAAGAATGTTAAACTTAAAATAAGTTCTACTTTTCCCATTGCTATTTTATTCCTCCCTCTAATATAGATTTCTGGTGTTTATATAGCCCTGTTTTGTCTTTGATCACTGTAATAACTTTACAAAATAATTGAAATCATTTATTTAAATATAAAAAGATCTCTTTTTAATGTAACAGCTATTATGAACATACTATTTATCCAGAGACTGTGACAGAAGGTAATTTTATTTACCATCAAAACTAACCAAGACTGGGGGGAAAAAAAAAATTAAGTCTAAGTAAATAATTGTAGTTTTAGAGAAGGCAAAGATTTCAGGCTTTGTTCGAAGTCATTGGGAGGTGCACTGTTTGCCCTGTGTTGTTACCCTTGCAGATTTACCATTTTAAAGAACATTTATCTCTGAAGCTGAAATAGATGAAACTGATTCAGTATCTGGATGCCTCATGCTCTCCTTAAGTTTGACAGTCTCTGTTACTTTGGGTTAATTTCCAGGGGAAATTCAGAAAGAATATGTTGGATTCTTCAGACCTGTTAGTGGAGGAGTGTCCAGGGTTGTGCCTCTGCAGCAGAGCTATTGCTGGAGCACCCATCACCTGGAGGCTGCTGGCACACATCCCTGCCCATCCCTGGGGCTATCGCAGAGAGGAGGACCCAGACAAGCACCCATCTTTCTCTCAGGTACATTTTAAGAGTTTATAACTTACCCTCTTTGCCCCTTTGGTAGCATATGGAAATCACTGCAGTAACAAGTTTCTTTGTCACTAAAGCTTCTACAATTGACAGAAAAACTAAATGTACTTAAATCTTTATTCATTATTCCTTGTGACAGACTTGTAAAAGTGCAAGCATTTCTCAAGTGTATCTAGTTCCATGTCATGTGACAATATCCACAACCAGATCATTCACCAAGCAATGCTCAGCAGCAGTGTTCTCTGCACTGGGCAGAAGCTGCACAGGACAGCAGTCATGAAAAGAAAAAGGAAAGATCTCAAAGTCTGAAATATAGTATATATTCCCTTTCTGCCTGACTAACTGGGATTGAGTGTGCTACTTGGGATGGAAAAAGTGTAGATTTTCAGGAAGGAGAAAATGTGAGTCATAATAGCAAATAAGTTTAGCTTTCATGTCTGTTGATATATGATTGCTTCGTAGACTTTCTCACTTGCTGTTGTCATCACTTGGTCCTAAATCTTGGAAAGATTTGAATTTTGGTTTAGGACTTAGTCCAAGATGGAGTGCAATACACTGAAAGATTTCTGCTGACTTCATCGTGCTTTGGAGCAAGCCCTTGTGATGGCATTTTCCATATTTGCTTTCAAATAGTTCTTCCCCTGGCATCCTAAATTTATGTTCCTGATAAAAATCTCAGGGGTTACAAAGGCTTGAAGAGTAATATATGCATTTCTGTTATGTTGCAGTGGCTTCAGAGTATCGCAAGGGCATTGTTAAGACTAGTCACTATATTTCTCAGTCTGAAATCATTATTAAGTGTGTTCTTAAGGGACTGATGCAATACAACTAAAATCAGAATTAATAAATTACTTTGATTTTACTCTTGCCAACCAGAATTTCTCCCACTGAAATCTTTAGAATTTACGGTCAGCTAAAAGTGGAGAATATTGAGAATTTGGCTTGATAAAAAGTGAGCCGAGCCTTTAGGATTTCAGTTATTTAGAAATAAATTCCTCCAAGGAAATTATTCAGTTTCCTAGTATTTCCTGATTGAAACATGTTTTATAGGATTTGGGCTGTGGAATTTTTTGCTAATGTCATGACATATTTCAGTTAATCATTATGGACCATGCCAAGATAAATATTTGATTTTCTGTATTAATTGATGTACATTCAAGTGTAATTCTAAATATTCCGTGGCAGCCCTGGCATTTGCAAACAGGCTACCGATTATTTGAAAAACTGAGGACACGCTGACAGTTGAGCAGGAATCAGCATACTTGTACCATGTGAAAGGATAGGCGTATTTTATCCAATTAATTTAGCCATGGGATTGTTATTCAGAGTTTATGTTCCAGTGAGAGAGAGCAGACGCTTGTTATTCCAAAATTAACTGTCACTCATCTCACACCTGTCCGAGACTGACATAATGCTAACTGGCAGCTTGCTAATGTCTCAAATGGCTGCCGTGCTTTTAAACTCCACAGTGGATTTCTCACTCCGAGACTTGCGCTGTTCCTCCTCGGTACTAGGAGCATTCATAACATCCTGTATGAAAATACAAGGAGGAATACTTAGGGCTCCACAGTACACACAGGTATATAGCCCAAGTCTCTTGGCAACATGTTAGCTGAATAAAACGTAGTGTGTCTGTCTTGCTAATGGTTATTTTAGCAACCGGAGTGGCAAAGAATACGTTAGTTCTGAGCACTGGTTAATGGGATCAGTGGAATGCTACTTAGGTGTTTCACATGGGTTGAAGGAATAGAGTTACATGCTGACCTCAGACAAAAAGCAAGGTTTTCCCTGGCTGTGAACCAACCATTAGGGACACGTATGTTGTAGCTGAGCTGAGGATGAAAGCTAAGAGGAAGAACGAAGTAAATAATATAAGAATGCCCTAGTTTGGGAGAATACCCCAGCAGCTTAACACCTATTTATATAAGCAGGCCCAATTCCAGCATTCTTTGTGCAATTCTGTTTTGTTTGCCACATCCAGCTACCGAACTGCCAGAACACAGCTAGTGAGGTAGGTGCCGGAGGAACTCAATTTTGAGAGACTGTTTATACTATCAGTGGCTGGTCGCGCCATAAAGCCAAGTAACTGTAGAGGTTTTGTTGCTCACAGCTTCAGATAACATTTACATGAGTTAATAAGCAATGTCTTCAGATGTTTTATAAAGCTGGGGAGGAAGGAAAGGCTTCTACCTGCGTGTGTATGTGGGATGGGAATACAGTCATTTCACATGCATATTGTTTTGGTGCTGAAATGGACATGGCTCCAAAAGGATCATCTTTTCCAAACTTGAATTTCTATTTCTTTTGCTGGCTATTCTGAGGATAGCTGTTCTGACATTTCTGGAACCGATTCCATCATAACAATTAAAGCAAGTCTAACTCCTTCATCTAACTTACTACCTTTCACTATTGTCGTGGTTTTACTCCAGCCGTTGGCTGGGCACCACATAAACACGCGCTCAGTCCCCCTCATTGGAAAGAGGGAGAGAATCGGAAGAGCGAAAGTGAGAAAACTCGTGGGTTCAGATACAAGAGTTTAATAAGTGATGCAAAAGCCGCGTGCACAAGCAAAGCAAACCAAGGAATTAATTCACCGCTCCCCATGGCAGGCAGGGGTTCAGCCATCCCCAGGGCAGCAGGGCTCCGTCACCCGTAATGGTGACTTGGGAAGACAAACGCCATCACTCCGAACGCCGCTGCCCCCCCTTCTTCTTCCTCCCAAGGCCCTTATAAACCGAGCATGACGTCATATGGTATGGAATATCCCTTTGGTCAGTTTGGGTCAGGTGTTCTGTCTGTCCCCTCCCAACTCCTTGTGCACCCCCAGCCATCCCACCGGCGGGGCGGTGCGAGAAGCCAAAAAGTCCTTGGCTCTGTGTAAACATCGCCCAACAACAGCAAAAACATCTCCACTATCAGCGCTGCTTCCAGCACAAATCCAAAACACAGCCCCATACTGACTTTCTTGAAGAAAATTAACTCTCTCTCAGCTGAAACCAGGACAACTATTTATAGACTATGCAGCTGTACATTGTTCTGGTATACAGAGGCATGTGTGAAGTTGGTCAGGAAGAGTACCCTTGTAACAGAACCATTAGCTGTGGCATACCTATTGCACCACCAAAACGTAACCCCCCCCCTCCCTGTGACAAAGCAATATATGCATAAACGGTTTATTTGTTACTTGTGTCACAACAGTCCTTAAGAAAATACCACTTCTGACTCTACCATAGATAAAAAATTTTATTTCATCCCAGTCACAGATGTCCTCAAGGAGATACTGAGGATTTCTTTGCACATTATGAAGAAAAGTAAGTCAAGAAAAATAAATTATATCTTGTTATCTGATCATGATAAACATATTTCCAGAAAAAGTAAAAGAGTTGGGCTATGATACAGAATGAGTAGGAAGAAATGCAAGTGAAATTTACCAAATACCTACGTAAATTAGAATTAATGCACTGAACAGATTCAGTTTAACAAGAGTGGGCTGATTTGAGAAACTGATTATGATTTGAATATTAATTTTTGTGGACAGAGAAATAATCTAGAAGCATTCAGAGCCCTGTTTTTTGTACATATCATAACATTTTATCTGTACCAAATTATCACAGGAAGAGATTTCCATACATTGCCTAAACTCTGGTGTCTGTCTAGGTGCATGGCTTTTTTTTGAACTGAAGGATAACCTCTTTGAAATGCATTTGCATTTACTGTGGGGTTAGAGGAAAGCTGCTTTGAGCTTCCTGTATCAAGATCCATGGCCATTTCATATTTTTAGACCAAAGAACTTTCTTCAAAGAGGATAACAGTCAATGGTAAGATCTTCATTAACTTATCAGGGGAATACCTGTTTTTAAGTAATTCACTTAAGCAAGGCATATTGAAAGCATTCCACAATCAATTTCAAGAGTAGTTTGTCAACCTCAATGATAAGAATGGGAAATTGTAAGAAAAGAAGCCTGAAAATCTTTACTCATCATACAGGATGTCTTTCAATATTAAACAATGAAATGGCTACACTTGAGTCATCTTAATGGTATCACAGCCTGATGTCTTCCATTAGAACCATTACAAATTTTAGGAACTGACAGCTTCTTACTGGGGGGAAGCAGTGCAGTTAAGATAGATGAAACAGTGAAAGACTTCAGGACATAGTCGTGAGACAAATAAAAGCTCTATCTTGTAAGGGTTGTAAAACATTTTTGTTGTGTTCTGCCCTCCCAAGAAGGATGTACAAATTGTTCTAGAATGAATACAAAGAATGATTCATATCGAGCTTAGTGCACAGCACTGTGGTAGGGGAAGAGGCAAGAGCTAAAGGACATTTGTATAGGCAACGCAAAGCCCAGACTAGGACAGAAGTATTCATAGTTTGCAAGGAAAGTGAGGACTGTGCGGGACAGGCACTTGCGACTGAAAGCACCTGGTTCTAGCTTTCCATAAGAAATCCTGGATTCCATAATATCAGTGACAAAGCCTCTCTGGATTCCCAAGACTTCCCTGTCTTGCTCATTTGCTTGCTTTGCTGGGCATCTACTTGTGTACTGGGCAATGCTCATGTAGTTGTATCTAAATGCTTCCTCCTAATCCTTTTGCCTTTCCATCAAAGGATTAGAAACCCCTATATTCATGTTTTCCAATGCCAAAGTGCTTTTTTTATGAGAAAGTGTTTAAACAGTACACTTACCTGATCAGCCACTTCCACAGATTTTCCTGATAGCTGTTAGCATAGACCTGTTTTAGAGAACCTACCAAACTCCAGTTGGATTGCTTGAAGTGACAATAATCTAGACGTTGAGTGAATATATTATATTATATTATATTATATTATATTAATTTCCTACTTACATTAATTCTGAAGAAAAATTCAAGCAGGCATTTCAGTTGCAATATTTAATTTTCTTTATTTGTCTGTGTATATACAGAACAAATGCATGTCACAGCTTTTTTCCAACTTTTCTGCTCAATTATTCTGTATAAACATTAATATACTTTAAAATACAAGACTAAGGAAATTATACTTATGTGTCAGTACCAGGAAATGACACCAGTGAGGTAATATTGTTCAGAAGAAAGGTTTTCTAACAAACATCTGTACATATCTAATTTTATAGACCATTTTCTAAAATTTTAAAAATGGGGATAAAACTGGCACACTGCTGTTAACCCTTCAGTGACCACCCTTGCTGTTGAAATGTTTTGTTCAGTAAGTGAATGGAAAGCACACACTGTTGACCACACTGAACTCGGAGTTCAGGTCCGGAATAGATCAAAAAGCTGCAGTTTCAATATCAAAACTTGCCTGCCAACGTCCTGAGAGCTGCAGCCTCAACGTGTGCCTGTGCCACCAGCAGTCCCCTAGCTGCTGAAAAGGACTACCCTTTTGTGGCGGGTGTCTGGTGGTTTTTGTTTTCCTTTAGGGAATCCCCTTTAGAAACATCAACAACAAAATGCTGCTCATTGTTAGTTATCAGATAGGATTAGCGTCGGAAAACGTCTTCTCGTCCTGAGCCCTGGTCTGTCGCTGGGAATCCTCTCTGAAGGTGTCTCCACCTCCCTCATGCAGACAGACGCACACCCCTCGCCGCTCTCTCCGCACGTCTTTTCTGACATGCGGCAGCAACCTACTGGATTGCTGCCACAGGATGGGTTAGGCGCTCCCCCTCCTCCCCGTTCCCTTTTTCTCTCCTTCCTTTCCTTTCCCTCCTTTCCTAGGCTCCTCTTGCCGTAGCACACACCACCCTCCCGAGGGGTTTGCCTGGATCATTTATTTATCTTGTGCGCATTAAGAAACCACCATTAGGCTTTGGTGGGAGGCGCCTTACTTTCTGCGCGCTAGCCTGCCTCCCCTGCGCTGCGATAGGAATACACAATTGAACAGAAGCTGCAAGCTTGGCAGGAGCTGCCTTCTGCGTGCCCATTTATTTCCCGGATCCGTATTTTTTTGCCGACTGGGTCATTGCCGTCCCCCTTCCAGGGTTTCTTCTTAATTTTTTTTCTGTGTGTGGATTTTTTTTATCA
>VWZZ01002953.1:286081-347365 GCA_013399095.1 Psophia crepitans
GTTTGCGCTTCTTTTCTTCCTCCCCCGCCTGCGCCCCCCTCACCCCCCAGGCAAGTTCCCCGCTTGTGCGAGGGATGGTGAGACAGGAGCAGCCATCTGAGGTGACCAGATTTCGCTGTGGCTTTTAGGAAAGATGCGGACCCTCCTTGCCCTTCCCGGCCGCTCTGCGGAAGGTATTTAGGAGATACTGAGAGGTGTCTGAGCGAGGGGGACAATTGACGACTTCCTTGGCAGCGGCAGCTCCCAGAAGGGGCAGTGGGGAGAGTGGTCCTCGGGAGCTGCGGGGTGGGTTGCGTCTCTCTGCCGGTGGGGGAGTTCAGCTTCCCACACAGTCGTCTCCCTTGAAATAGGTGGGAGCGGGCTCCGGAAGGATGCTGCCTCTGTCCCGGCTCCTGAAAGAGCCGCTGCCGGCTCCGCCAGAAGGAGCAGAGGGCACCCCGCGAACATGCAGACATGGCCAAACGCTTCCCTGCTCCTGTGTGTAGCCACAGCACCGTCTTGCCGTAAAGGACTATTTCTTTTAAGCAGAGGAGGGGGCTAGTTCCCCGACTGATGCTCGGTAGCTGGCTCTGCCCACCCTCCCAGGCACAAACCTAAAGATCTAAATCTGAAAATTCGTTTGGTCTGGGCGCATCAACTTCTAGTTTCTAGTAAAGGTTATCAAGGACAAATGCAATCTGTGCCAAAAGAACTTCTGTGTGGTGCTATTTAGTGAAATGCTCGATTATACTGTATTATAGTAATCTTCTGCGTTTTCTTGGATGCAGCATAGGAAATGAGGAGCCATGTGTCCTCCATTAACTCTTAGTTGCTTCTGCTGGGAACGTCAATTCAATTGAATGCTACCACCTGAATTGCTTTTAGAGCCCAGGGCTCCCCTTTTGCATGCTAATGTATGGCTATTCTGCTAGAGGATTTTGTTAGCAAGTCATGTGAACTTTATTTTGTCCATTAAATCTATTTGCTGATGAGCCCCGGGAGCAGAGAGTATATGCAGAATGAACTTAACTTGTGAATTGGCAAAATCGGGAGAAGAACAGCAAATTGGATGTGTGTGCGTGGGTGGGTGGGTGCGCAGGTGGTGGATGGCTGGGAATGATTACAAATAAAACTATCACTAAATCAGAAGAACAAACAAGGCAGTAACTCGCTTCCCTGGTGTCTGCTACGGTAATTGGGAAAGAACCATCCCTTACAGGTGTGTCTGAGCCTGCCTGCTCTGTGGGTACAATCTAGCAAGTCAGATTGTTACCAGAAGGAAAATCTCTTGTGGAGCTGAAGCGTACCCATTTTACTTCGGTGTAGGGAGCTGCATAGGGCACTTCTTAAAAACGGAACAGCAAAGGGAGCCTGATTTTCAACCTGTGTCTCTATGTTCAAGCCTTGCGTGAGCCAGATGTGTTGCATGATGTTCCACACTGCTGTGAACTCTGTGTGTCTGAAATGCTGCTCAGGCTTGCCAGGTGGGATCTGTTGGGGTCTAAATGCTCCCTTGAAATCTCTTCTCTCTCCCCTTCCTATCTTTTTGGGTATGTAAGAGAAATCCACAGCAATTTCCGCTTCTCTATTCTGTCTCCTTACAAGATATAGAAGGCAAGAATATCCTGATTAATAAATAATGTTCAGCTGGCAGGACTCTCCATGCAAGACACACAAAGGAAGAAGAAAACCCACAATCTTGAAATATTCCTGGCAGTTGCAGAGTCTCGTAACTATTATTTGTTTTAGGGAGACTGCTAATACCTTTTACAGCAGGGTGTTTCCCCTCATTAAATACAGCTCAGTTATAGGATGAAATGCAAGAAGTGCAAATCCAGCAGAAATTGACCCTGTTTGGGCACATTGATAGCAGAGATTATCATTAATGGAAGATTAAATAGATTACATAAAAAAAGGATTTGAATTTGTAGGGCATGTGGAAATTTTTTTAAAGCCTACGGCTGTACTTTCCTGTTACATCTACGCATTTCTAAGGATACATGTAAAATTCTCTGAGGCTGCAGTATCCGTTGGAGGGGAGAGGGAGAAAAAATGCAATCTTTCGGCTGTGTACTGCTGATGTGGTGTGACCCCAAAGCAAGTATCTGTATCGGCCACTAACAGCTCTTAGAAAGGGAATTTTAAAAAATAAATTCATCCTCATTTTCCAGGTTGAGCAGCATGTTCCTTCTGTGCTCGTTGCTCCTGCTGCTGTTGAAATGAAAGTCATGGATCCCGTTGTACCGTGTGAATACAAATCTGACATGGCGAATCTGATGCCCTAGCTTTCAAATTAGTGCACGCCCTTGTGTGATCCTCTGGCTTGGCAAGTTACATATATGGGCAGGAGTCATAAGTTATTTGGCATTTCACAGCTTTTAAGAAAAGAAGCAACTGTCTTTATTTATACCAGTTCATGTAGCAGTTTATTTAATTGTCTTAACACACTAAAATGGGCTCAAAATATGACTGAGGAAAATGGAAGGTAAATCAGGAGTTATTTCTCCAGAAAGCCGGATGATTGCCCACCTGAAGTAAATGTTGGTAAAGCCTTTTCTCTGTGTGTGCATTCATCTGAGGAGATGTTGTGAAATCCTTCACTTTTTTGTGGGTGTGCATAATGACAATAATTCTTGGTTGTGTTTCATTCAAAGTCAAGCTATCTGTTAGCTGTTTTGAAAGTTCTTGATGAAGATCCTTCAGGTTCTGACTAAGCAAAAGCCACTTAGTCATCAAATCTCACTCTGTGTCTTGTGCCTGCATGTGCTTCTTGTAATCATGCACGGACTATGGCTTTTCAGCATGAGCCTCTTTATCCAGTGCTCAAGACAAAAATCGGTCATTGATTTAGAAGGATAGTCCAGCCTGTAGATCAGAAAAATCAACCAGCTGACTGGAACACACCAGCGAGGTTTTATTTTTATCAAGCCATTGGTTTCATTTCTGAAGAGTCATGCCCTGATTTTTCCAATATGCATTTTTCATGCTAGTCTGGGTTCTTCAGTAATGTTATCTTTAAATTGAGATACTGTACTTATAAGAATTCCTGTGTGAATTCAGCTATGAAATAGCACTGTGGTTTCTCCTGTGTTCATGCGACCAAAGGCTAATGCAGAGAACTGAGGTCAGGCAGGTGGGGCTCAACTAATGCATAGTAACCAAGGAAAGAGATGTTACAGAACTCTCCATCAATATATCTTGCGGAGTCCAATTGTGACCTTTTTCTATGAGGCCAGGCGGCAACCTGAGTAGACTTTGATTTCCTGCTAAAGATTTTCTGGTCCAGTTGTTCATCCTAGTCATATCTGTGTCTGTTTGTTATGCACGGCATGGGTTCAACTACCAAGCATCTGGCAGCTGAACTGTTACCAACACTGACATTTTGGTAAAAGCTGTTTGTTTTATTTTGCACTGACTCAAATATCTTTTTCACATTAAAGATGACACTTAGATGGAACTGCGGGGTTTTCACCAACTGGAGGGTGTTGTGGGAGGTGCCAAACCGTAGTAAAACCAGACCTACTCTTCCCAGAGCTCTAAAATGTTCTGCCAACAAATGACATGTATCTGTGAACACTTCGCGTTATGATCACGAGCTGTCATTGAAACCGAGGGGAGCACACATGACTGTAAAGCACGTGCCTTTAGCATTGACTAAGATGAATATGTCAGTTATTTATCAATTTGTAATGCATTAAAAGCTGTTGGGGGAAAAAAAAACCCAAAACCCACACAAAAAAAAACCAAACCCAACCAAAAAACCTGAAGCAAACTGGGAGTTCTAAAAGCATTTGCTTCTTCGTTGTTCCCACTTACTTTCTATTCACATACCATGAGTCAACATACCACAGACATGATTATATTTGTGTTTCCCATCTTCAATACTTGTCAACAGGAGGGCTACCATCAAGATAAAAATAATAAATAGAGAATTGTAGTCGCACCACTGAAATGGAAGTTATTGTAATTTGTTTTATTTTTTCATATTTTACAGCTATAGTTTGTTTCATCTGTTTCAGTTCATTTGGATGAGATTGGACTTAATTCTGTTTTCCATTTATAATCCTCTTTACATTTAGGAACTAGTGCAGTTATCACTGAGTTCATAAGGAAGAAGAATGTTTAAATAAGTCCCACTCACAGATATGTACATTGATTCTATTCAGATATATTTCTTCTCTTTTCCTTTTATTGAAGTGTTTTGGAATCCTGTGACCTACGAGAGCTTTCACAGCACTGATATGATGAGAGGAAGGGATATGGGTGAAATTATTCCATGCTGCCTTTTAACCCTGGAGAAAATTCTTCTGGGGGCTCTAAGGATTCTCATTACATTGATTTAACCTGTGATCACTGGTAAAAGCAAAGCCTTGCATTTATTTGGCATATTTTTAATAGCATTTATACAAGGACATTATGTGATATATTATATGTTGACAACAGAATACCATTATTAAATTAAAGTATTGATTCATTGCAAAGTATTATGCTAAAGTAATGTCAGTGGTTTGACTAAACCCACAGAAAATGGAAATTAAAAATTAAAGCAGAAGACCTGTCTCTATCTGCAGTATTGTGTCTAGTGTTGCAGCACATTTATCATCTGACTCATTGCTTTGAAAACTCCTGCAAAGCCCAGTAAATACACGGATTGGTATGGATTTGGCTTTGACTTTATCGTTAAATTCTATGGCTCATGTGGCTTTCAGGAAGTACCTAAAACATACTGGTGTTTGGTTTTGCTGATTTCTACCGTGACTTGCTTGGAAACAAACTGCACAAGGAAAGGTACCTAGTAAAATCATGTAGGGCTGCCTGGTCACAAATATAAATAAACAAATAAATCGAAGCCAGAGTCTTTTGTATGTCTCTGAGCCTGGCGATTTCTTTTTGAGATTCTTTGTGGTTTGAACAAGTTTGCAATACTCCACACTTGCATGCAGGTGGACATGCGTGCAAAATCCAAGCAAGTATTTACGCATTTGCACAGTATCTGTTTTTGAGGAGGGTCAGGACCTCAAAAGCGGTAGTAACTTCAGGACCAGTCTTTGCTAAGCAAGACAGCTACTTTGGTTGTGGTGCTTGTCCTTGCGGTGTAGGCCAGAAAAGAATCCCAGACATTTCATTGTAACTCACTAGACTAAATACCAAGTTAATGTGCATCTTTTTTTAATTTGGAAGTCTCCTTCAGGTTCTGCTACGTGGAAGGGATTCGTCGTCACTGTTACTATTAAGCATAGGTACGGGGTTTTTTCTGCATTGCAAGAGTAGGCAAAACACAGTTAGGAAAACCAATGAGATACTTTGTGTTATGGAGATGATTTACTCTAAGGGACTTGGTTCTTGGATCGATAACGGTGAGGTTTAGAAGTGTCATTTAATAAGGCGACTGTGCTCCAGATCAAAACTGGGGCTCTGTTTTCTCATTGCTCAGAACTAAATTTCCAAGGCAGACAGCTCTTAAACCTGCTTTCATACTTTTACCTTCCCCTTCGCACCTAATCTCAAGCCACTCTACTGAGTAAAGTACATCTTCAGTGGAGGAAAGCAGGTCCCTCTGAGGGCTGAGCAGACGGGCTTGCCAGGCGAGGGCACTTCTGGCTGGGACAAGACGGAGGATGAGCATTCAGATGGATTCCAGGTAACACATAGAGAAAATAAATGCGCATAGGTCGACAAGTGCTTTTTGAGTGGGTTTTTACTCTTTATCACACATGTTTCTGGAGCTCCTTGGTAAAATGCATTCAACTGGAGAAAAACTAATAAAGCAGGCACAAGGAACATTAAAATAGCAACTGCATTTATAAATTTCAGTGTCTTTAGAAGAAATACCTAATTGGATCAACTCTTACTGGTGAAATTTGGTGATAGCAGGGAAAAATCCATTTACTAACTGTTTATTGCTGTTTAAATGTTTGTTTCTGAAAGTTTATCAATATGGTCAAAATTACTCTAGTAATATTTACAAATATAGATAAAAAAGTAAACCCTACAACATTCTTCTGGTATTCCACCTTTTCTGTCTTCCAAGGGCAGTATTTTATATTTCCAAAGCTGTGTTTGTCATGTAGCCTGTAAATAGGAGGATTCCATGACTTTCAAGTCTTTTTACTACATATTAATTTATTTTTCTTTTGTATGTGTGTGGTCTAGTTCTGATGATTGTTGACTGTGGGAGACAAAATGCTCAGCTTCAAAGATAATTCACTTCATATCATGTTTAGTAACTGATTTTAAAGTCCAAATTGGTTTATGTTTTTTCGCCCTAGAGTAGTTCAATTTTTGTATTTCTGGAAAAATTAAACCTTGGGGAAAGCTCAGATAGAATGGGAGGGGCTCACTGTCCAATAAAATTGTAACTGGGTAAAACCAGTGAAATTTTGGTCTGAAATACCTGAGGAAATTCCAGCTTTAGTCCCTGTAAAATAAGCCAAACAACTTGGAAAGTCTCCTCTTTTTGCTTTAACATCTCCTTTTTGTTTGTTACTTTTTGGTTTATGGCTTTTCTTTTCTTTTTAGAACTTGAATTGATCTTTTGGCCATTCTAAGGGCCCTACAGCTGTGTCCATCCCCACCCTCCACCTTGTATTTTACGCTCATAGGGAAGATGCACATTAGAGATGGGTATCTATTTGCAATGTGGTAGGTGCTCTTTGTAGAAAAATGAATTAATATTTTAATCTGTATAACCAGACATCTCATTGAGGCATTTTGTAACTTTGTTAGAAAAGAATTGAGGAAAAAATATCCTTGTAGTATTCCATGTAGAAGTTGTGCTGAATCAAGTAGTTTAGAGTCTTTGGTTTTTATAACGAGATTACTATATGGCCCAATATTGCAAACATGGAGGCCCAATTTGGAGTGTGCAAGTGATGCCTTTTCTCTTTTGTAGAGTTATGCATCTGCAGAATGAGGGTCAATTCATGTGAACATCTGTGTGATAAATCCATTACTCTGTCTTAGACTGCAGTGTGAATGGTTACAAAACATGCCTGGATAAATAAATGTACATCAGCTTTGAAGTACTGCTTCTTAAAAGTTGTCAGCATTATTTAAATGGGCTCATTAGAACAGGGTTTCTGTTAGTTCCATTAGAACATTTGCTTTTTGTGTGTGTGATTATCACTACCATGAAAAATACACCACTAACCTGTTTATTCTTTGCCTGAAATATATTCTGTAGCAAAATCTTTGTGTTCTGGGGGACTGCAGTTGCTTAGCTGTAGGCTGTCATGAGACATATGGATTATGAACTTTTTTTGCATGTAGCTTTTAAATTATTTTCTTACCCGAGGTGTTTTGGTTTTTTTTTTTCTTTTATAATTGTATTATCCCAGAAAATAATACTTCTGGTTTTGTATAGTTTTTCTCTGTATCACTTCCTCAGTCACATATATGCCAACACTGAGTTTTTCCTAAAGTTTATAGGTGGAAAATGTTTTCTCAAACATTGGAGATAGCGAGTTATATATTAAGATTTGGTTGTTTTCTGGAACCAAAATTATGAAATTATCTTCACAGCCTTCATTTCACAGCATCATTACTGTTAAGGTTCAAGACTGTAGTTCAGTGGGAACTGAGCCTTGACTGCTGGTTGTTACCAGATAGAGGGGCTATAACACTGTGTAACAGCAAACCATTAAATTAGTGTTAATAGCAAAGAGCCTCTTTTCCAGATCTGATTATTCTCACTGATGTCAGAACTTGTAAAGCAAGCATTTGAGATAAGATGGAGTTATTCTCTTGGAAGGGCTTTGGTGGTCTGTTTTTTACTGCAACGACAAGGGTTTTTTTCCGAAAGTAGTTGGCAAGGAAGGTAGAAAATGTATAGTCTAGCCTGAAGTTGCTGCGCTGCTTCTAAATGTAATCAGGATTTTAACAAAAGCAAAAAACTTGTATCAAAAAGTGTTGCTAACCTGCAAAATTGTGCTGCATTGTGCAGTGCTAATGTTTACTTATGTTTCCCAGTTTAATGCATAATAAAATAGCATTTCCAATGGGGTGCTTAGAGTGGCTGAGAGTTGTAGCTAGCCAACCTTCTCAGTGGCTGAGCAATACTGTTGAATATTAAAAAAAAAAAAAAAAAGTAGTGAATCTTTGTTTCCTCTCCCCCCTGGTGAATTACAGTACAAATGGTCAGAGGGCTACCACTGAAACAACGTTAAGATATCCCAGAAGTTTTGACTTGGGACTGATTCTATCATACTTACTCTACCATCTATTAATTGTCTTCCAAAGGGTTGTGCTTTTATCGTGGTTTTTTAAGAGTAGTGTTTTGTGGAGAGGAAATTTCATTTTCTTGTTCAATCTATCAGTGAATTTACAAAGAAGAAGCAGGGGTTTTGTTTGAAACCTAGAGATAGGCTGCACTGAAGTGGTATGGTGATTTTTCTGCCATTTAATGGTATCAAATGTGAAATCTGCACTGCCAGGGTTCAGTGGGCAGTGGGTTCAGGAACTTAATTCAGGGGATTATTCTGATGAGTGTCAGTGCTCCTGATTTAGAAGGGTAGAGGTACTTTTATAATTATTTCATAAGTAGCTAAACCACATTAGTCTTTAGCCTGAAATCTGGCTGAGTTACCTAAGGGTCAGAGTGTTAAAATTCAATCCTCTTTTTTTTTTCTTTTTCTTTTTTTTTTTTTAATAACTGAAAAGCCAAAATACCATGTATAAATACATGCAGCAATGACTTTTTACTTAAGCCTTCTGGGTTTCTTTTGCTTTTAGATTTCAATCTTTGTAACATATTAATAGAGCATACTATACATTTCACAGGGTCAGCTGCTCATTTATAAGACTATATCTCCATATAATAAAGTTGATTGTAATTAGTTCCATCAATAAAAAATGTTAGTTGAAAAAATACAGGTAGCAAAAGAAAACAATTCATATACGTAACAGGTGAAAATACTCAGTGATGCTGTTTCTGAGTTTATAATACACACACTTTTAAATTCAGTAATTACCTCAAAGTAATGTAGAAATGATGCGATCTGCTACTAAACCCAGAGTATGTACTTCTGCAACAGGTTTTCATACTGCACATAGGCTGTCTTCTACCAAAGCTGCTCTGTTAGGAGATTGTACCTTTGCATCAACTAGTTACCTTCTGAGCTATGAAGATGACAACTTTGACAGTCATAGTGATGATAAAAACAACCCAGAAAATGCAACTTTCAAAGGGTGCTTTTCAGAGTCATAGGATTCACAGTCCAAAGCCTCGTTTGTACTGGGGAAGGTGAACATTTGCCACTTGGTGACTGCTGTCACCTTGCCTTAGAAAAGAAGGGTGGTGGACGGGCAGTGGAGATGACGGGGTGAGCTGTACTCATCCTGCGCTTCTGCACAAGAAGCTCATCAGCACGGTTTGGCCTCATCTGGGAAGACACAGCCTTTGCTTCAGCTCTGTCAGCATTAACTATCCTGTCTTGCTCTCTGCAAAAGCACAGAGGGAAAGAAATGTTTCTAATACCTTTTCATATCTGGAGCGCGTTCATTACAGAGGCTTACTTAGTCCTAAATGAAAAGCGGGAATAGTAACTTAATATTTTAAATTGGTTTTAGAAATATCTGCCTGCAATAGGGAATTCTTACAGGTTTTCATTCTTGGATGACTGGGTTTAATCAGAATGTATGAAGCTGAAATGTTAATGTGTGATATGTTTAAGAGGGGAAGAAAGAAGTGTCTGATATTGTAATGGTTATTTTATAGGAGATTGAAGAGATCACTTGCATCTACCGAATTTCAGTAACTGGGCACTCTACGAGGCTTGATTAGACCTTATGCTTACATCCATTTGAAAAGCTAGTCTCTATTACCTTGGCAGGTGTAGGGGATTTGTAGCCAGCCACAGCTTGACTGCTCTAAGGGGCATCTATAAATGTGAACAGACGCAGTTTGAGGAGCTACTGAGTAATGGCTCCTCATTCCTGGTTTGTTTACAGTGCATATTTTGGAAACATCAGCAGGTATTTTTTCAAGTTTGATAATAGTTAAAATACATTTATCCTGGATTTTAGTAATGATCCTGGCTGGTGAGTGATCTACTTGTAGAAAATGAAGTGTGTTGGAGAGGCCTGAGTTAAAAGTCCTTACTATAAAGAGATTATTGTGGGTAGAGATCTACAGTGAGGATGAGGTATACTAGGTGATAAAAAAAATTAATAATTCTTGTGAGATGTTTTATTTGCACACTCTGAGAATTTTGTCTGTTTAGAAGCGGTGTGGGTTTATTAGGGAGCTCATTTTTTTAAATGCCTTTAAGAAGATACTGTAATATTATATTTAACTAATTAAATACATTACATTTGAATTATTTAATTAAGGATTATTTTTCAACCATCCCTTAACATTCTAACACTCTCTTAATAATTATTTTCAGATTTGTAATCTTGTTTGTTAATGCAATCTGTAGGACAGCATAGGCTGTTGGACTTTTTCCATAAAAAATACTACTTAAAAATAAATTTTTCTATTTTGTGTAACAAAATAGAATTAGAATGTGAGGAACTCATCTCATATGTAGCAAAGTATTCAGTGGGAGCTGTAGGCTGCTCTGCAGTTCTGTAAGAATCACAGCAAGAAGCAGGATAGACCACAAACAGGCACTAGACGGAATGTTTTATGTAAGAACTAGTAATTAAAGCTTGTTAAAGAATTTAGAGTCCAAACATAATGAAGCTCTTCTAATTATCACCAAATTTTGGTCCAACTCTGCATTGGCAAAGAGATAATTAAAAGTTTCTAAGTTCAGTGCAGCTTTGCATAAATGAAGGTTGGGATAATCATAACACATAAATAAAGGAAATAGGAGGATGTTAGACTAAATATATGTGATATGCAATTTCAGTTGTAGTTACAGAAAACAAGTTGATGTAAAAAAACCCCAACAAACCTAAAACCCCAAACATAGGATCAGAGATTCAACATTGTTTCTTGTCTTTGTTAGTTACTTTATACAAAGTAACTAACATTATTTTATACTTGATACAAAGTAACCTACATCACAGAACAGAGTAACTTTTCCCATGAAGCGCTGAAAGAGCATATCCCATAGCCGTAGGTGGGGATACTTTGCGTGGAGACAGAGCTCAGGCTTGAATAAACTCCCTGTGCTGCACTGCCGTCTCAGGAGCTCTGCCCTTCGCCGTGAAAACTGAGTGAAATTACCTTGACCTTCCACTTCCACCAGAAAAAGGGTGACTTTTTCTGGAGTGTAGAGCCTTTGTAGTAGACAACTGCTAAAGAATGACTTCATTTTCATAATGTTAGCTTGCTTATTAGTCCGTAATTCATCCCCAAAAGTTATTCAAATCTCAACAAAAGTAACAGACCATAGATTATTAGTTACTGGAAGTTAGCAGACCATGAGTGGTCACTTCTTTTTCTCAAGCTCAGGTTTTCTGAGCTGTGAAATAAAGATTTGGTGAAGAGGTACCTACAGATGAGAAGCAAGACGTGTGTTATAATGAATGTTCAAAATATAATAAGAAAATTCACTTAAGTCTAATTTTAAATTTTAGGAAGTACCTTATGTCTTTTGTTGTGCCACTGGTTGTGTGTGTAATCAATAATTTTCTCACAGTCTATTAGACTTGAGTATTTAAGAGGAAGGGATGGAGGCTTTTAAATTTTTCAGTGATTTAAAAGCCTACCTCCAAATATAGCCAAGATATGTCCCTGAATAACAGGGGTGTATCTGACAACAGGGCAGGACTGCATGTGAGACACCCTAACAAGCCAGTTACTCTAGTTCATAATTCTTTTTGTCCTGCAGTGACTTGAGTCATGTTTGAATTTCGGACACTTATTAGATCAAAAGCTGCCAGTATGACAACCCCATTTAAATCTTTTTAGCTTGACTTTATAGTCAGTTGTCACCAGGAATTTTAGTAACTACTATGTTTTATATTGCTGTCTTGTTATATTTTAGAGCTGAAGTGTTATTGTTGGCATATCTCACATCAAAAGGAAGAAACACTTTCAGTATGGTGTAGTCTTCTATAGATAGAGTCAAAATGCTCTCTGAGTAGGTGGGGTCCTTAGCCAAATCCAAACCCAATGAGATAAGTGAGAATAAGTGGGCTCAAGTTAACATTTAAAATAAACAGTTACAAAGGAGTGACTTGCTTAGCCTAGTCTGTTGTTCGGCATTTGCTCATAGTTGACTTTTATTAAATGTGGCTGTGCTGATCTCTAAGGAAGAAAAAATCTGTTCTAACAATAATGATGTATTTATTAGAGGGGATCTCAGCTGGAGAATGAGACTAGGTTTGTAAGAGTCATATTCTAGTAGATTAACTAACACAATTGGAGAAAAACTGTCAACTGCTTTTTCTGTGTCTCTCTTTGGTGAGATGATGTAACTGATTTCACTTTCACTTTTCAACCTCCTTTCAATAGTAGGATTCTAACATTGATAAAGTTTTAGGTATTTTTTAATTAACTAATTAACTGAAAATATTTTTCATAACTTGAACTGATATGCTTAGCTTTGAAGTGTAAAAATGTAAGTGTAAAGCTTGCTAAGTGTTGTCCTGTTTCCTTATTTATCCTGCTCTTAGGTCTGGGGTTTAAAAACAATGTCTGTATTAGAGCAACTTACTAAAGGTGGATAAGAAACTGTTTATCATCTCAAAATTCTCATATATTCAGATTGTGTTAGTAATTTAGAGAATGTTTTAAATGCCTAGACATATGACCCCAACACAGACATTTGTGTTGAAGGCTCACTCATGAATTTCAAAGCCTATATAAAATGATTTATACCTGTGCTTGAAAATATGTTTTTGTAATAGCCTTTTTAAATGCCTTTAGGACATTTAATTGCCATTAAGTGGCATAATCTGCTGTTAGGAATGAAGAGCTGGGAGTATTTTGGCTGCAAATAGAATAATGAAATGGATTGAAAACAAGGAGGAGTAATAAATGAATGAACCTGTAACATTAACAACCAGCTCGGACTCAGCATCCTGTTTGTGACTGGAGGATATGGTGTGCACCACCTAAGGTGGGATGCCTTTTCTCTAGGCAGTCATAGGGTTGACTACAGGTAGTGGTCTGTCTGGGGACTGATCCTATCCCTGCTGAAGTAGTACTAAAGCTCTGTTAATTGTAATAGTAGTGGTTAAGCCTGTGGATCTTTATTTGATACTACTGAAGTCAGTGGAAGCTCTGTATGTGGCCTGATAGGGGACACATTCAAACTCTGTCAGTGTGGCACAGTCGTGCCCAACGGGAATACCTGTTTTACTGAACAGTGCGCGAGTATCTGTGTAGAAGGTGTTTGGCAGGGTTTTTTTATTCTGCATGACTCTCAGTGGTTCTGTCGATCTTGATTTATATCATTTGTATCATAATCTCATTACTTGAGCATCAAAGCACTAAAAAAGTTTGTTGTTTCAGATGATTGTGCTTTAAAAATAACATAAAAGTTAAATCTTTCCAAGTGGTATGCCCCCTTCCTTTCCACACATTTCAGTTGTGATCATGTGGCAGGGTGCTCTGTTGCTAGTCACATAAACATTAGGAGATACTAAATTATTTTGTGGGGATCTCAGTTTGAAGTGGTTGCTTTGCCTTGAAATTTTCTTCGGAATCTACAAGTGCAGCTTTGTTATCAATGTTTGTCTGTAGTAAAGAAAGCTAGACTGCAAACTTCAGATCTTAAAAGAGTATGTAAAAAATGAAAAATTAAGTTTGAGATGATTTTTTGAAGTTAGGTAATATTTACCCAATTTCTGTAAATTAAGACAGCATTTATATTTGAAATAATCACTGCACTGATCGCAAAGAATTAAAGACCTCCTCAGTGACTGGTTTGACCCAATATTTACTCTAATATGAAACAATGGCTAATGTAGGTAGACTCCTGGTCTAAGCAATCCTGCTTGCATCTAATATTTTTTGTGAGCTTCATGTAAGGGGTGTGGGTGGTTAGAATTTCCCTTCAGAAGCCTCCATTTAAGAAAAGTGTCTGTTCTTCAGAAAGCAAAGCCATAGTTTTGCAGCTTTGGGTTGAAACAGTTCTACAAGAACTGAACTTCCAGAGATTTCAAGATCACTGCTTCATAAGGATTTACTAAACTCTTTAATAAAGAGTTCAGAAGAAAAAAACCCTGCAGTTCTCCGAAGTCCTAGGTACTTTCTCTGTAAACTATGTGAAACTCTACCAAATGACTGACTTCTTATAGAAACAAGCAGTTGATTGTGTAACTCGTATGTGTAGTTGCTGTGAAATGCACCACAGAAAGTGTGACATTTTTACGGTGATCTTGTAAACACATCTCAAACAAACAAACAAAAAAAATCACATCGCGTATTTGGAATTTTTACATGTAACCAAGATATGATCAAAAGAACATTTGGTACCACACGTTTTCAAAGTTAACTGTAGTTTTGGGCTTAATCTTGCAATAGATATGAAATCTAATATATTTTGCTATATTTGCTTCTCAAAGCATAGACTGTAATAGCTATATAGAAATTTCATTGATGGGTTCTGTAGAATCCTTTAAATAGGGACATGTAACCGTTCTTCCCAAGTGATGTATTATTTGTAGGGCATGTACACAATAAACCTAACAGAAGCTGTCTTTCCTCATTTCATTTTCCTGATATATGCTATGCTACCTGTGCTTTACTGATGCAGTGAAATTGTGAATGCTGTTTTCAGTGTTCTGCGCTGACTATTCTGTTGTTGCTCTTCGGTTAATCTTTTCCAGAAATACTTGGAGAGAACAGGACAGTAGAGGTAGGAGCAGAGGTCTTGTGCTCAGAGGGAGTGAGAAAGATTTAGAAGCTCAAGAGGTCAGAAAAAACAGTGGAATTGTATGTGTTGTGAAGATTTAGCATGCTTTCTCATACGCCTAATTTATTATGATAAAACTCCTGTCAGTAGGTGAATTATTGAAGAGTTAAGAAGGAAATTGCCCCAGGATGATGCGCTGTGCCCACAATCAGGCGATACACTCTGGGATCCGTTCCTGTTCTGCTCTCCAGCATGATCCTGTAGTATTTCTCCCAGGGATTCTCCTGGGATGGGTGGCACTACTGAAGATAAAGTAATGTGAGCTAGAGGAAGAATTCCACATAGCATGGGCCATTTCAGTAGATCTTTTCAATTTCCCCAACGGAAAGATTTCCTACCTAGTTGTACCTGTTGTTTTGTCCATGCTATGTCTGCACTCTGAGTCAAATGAACATTTGTCATCATCATCACCTGAGCACACTATGCACCAATGAGTCTTGATGAACAGTCATGCCCAAAAAGATCATTTTCACAATAATGGTGCTCACAACATTCTTATTTTTTCTTTTAGTGTTATTTCATCTAAAATGCTAGCTTTAAAAAAATACTTCATGAAAGGCAGCCATGTCTTTTAAAATTCTACCTAATAAGAAAAGAATTCTAAATTCAGAGTGTCTTGTGTAATTGCTATGAAAGTCCAGTGGTGGCATTGTGTCTTGCTTGTTTCTTGCCCTGTACCATTTATCTTGTCTCAGTTTCCATTTCTCTGCCGCTTGCAGTATTAAAGTAAAAAATACTGACTCAGGCAACTGCAAAACATAAATTTGATCATTGCTTCCAGTTGAGCAGAGAACAGCCACCCTGTATCCAAAACTTGCTTAATTTTGAGACTTGTTCTTACGGATCTGTTCTAGTCTACAAAAATCTGAAAGACTTTGGAGAGAGAAATACCTGGAATATCTTGGCCCACTTTTGTGAGAGTCAAAGGTGTAGTTTGATATCTGTTTGTGATTATCCATTTGTTCTGGTTTTGGTTTTTTATTGGATTTTTTTTTTTNTTGGTTTTTTTTTGGTTTTTTTTTTTTTTTTTTTTTTTTGCAAATGCCCTGCAATTTGCAACAGAATGTAGAAAGTAATTTTCTAGAACCTTTTCCTGATGCTTCTTTTATGTAAGTGCTTAATTTTCTGTATAAGTGGTTCCTACTGGAAATAAAAAGTTTATAGGAGATGTTTCTCCATCATATTCTGTGGTAAAGATCAATGTACAGAAGTAATTTATTTTATTTGCAGTATCCATAATTGATGCCTGATCTTTTAGTGGAACATCTGATTCGTTCATAGCCTTCCTATAAGTGATACACTTAAATGCCTTATTTATTGCCTTTACCTAATAGCTTTTTAAAATTCTCTTGGTTTCCTGAATAATTTGCTCAGGCAAGATTTTATTTTTGAAAGGATGCATTGTCATGTAACCTGCTGCCGCCTTCTTCTGTGTTCTTTCTCTCTCAGGGAAAGGAAGAATTCCATATCTTCCTGGATTAGATGACAATGTTATTTGAAATTCTTACACTGTTAAATTCTCAGGCTTTCCCTCCTTCCATTTAATTTCCTTCCTTTTTCTTTATTTCAGCTTCCTAAGTCTTCTGAAAAGCTTTACCTATTATTTGTAATGGCTGTTGTCTCCCTTGTCATCCCCCTTTTCTGTCATAACTAAGCTGCATCATACTCTGATCATGTCTTGAATCAGCTTCTGTTTTTCCATGAGAACCGTGTCAAAACTGATGGCCTGATATACTTTTCTTCCTGTTCCAAGAAGCAGATGTTTAATGCGCTGAAGATTTGCTGCTAGAAATAACAAAATGAGAATACAATACTGTAAGAATACAATCACATTTCCCCCTGTTTACTGTGTTCTGTGATCTTTTAAGTGGTCACAGTGGAGTAGAATTTTCTGCATTTGCTTGCATCCATCAGGTAGGAAGTTGTCAAGTTATCCACTCTCCTCTGAGTCTTTCCTTACCTTATTTCACGAGGAAGAGTTTGAAGACTTTTTTCAGCTTTAACGATGTTCAGGTTCCTGTCTGCTGGAGTTTTCACATGATTATTGCATTTAAGTGAGTAGTTTTTATATTATCTTTACATGTTGAGGGTGTATTTTTCTGTTGCACATGGGGATAAAATATTTGAGAGCTACCCCCAGAAATTAATGATTTCTTGTATCAATACAGATCTATGTTCCAAATTCTATGCTGTGATTCCTTAAATTACATTCTTGGTATGAATATGCTGCCTAAGCATGGCATTTTCCTAAGCATAGTGTAGTGCTCAAGTAGATGGATTCATGCTTTTGGCCCTCCCAATAAGCAAGTCCTTAGTCTTCATGTTCCCTACCAGTTCACAGGCGGCTCTGGATACTTTCTGCTTCACATCTGAGAGCTGTTATTCCAATTATGTGAACGATTTGTTGACTGAGCAGCAGTCAGAGTAGTCTGATTCTGATGATGGATGAGCTTCCTTTTGGTTTCTTCCTTCAGAAGAGAAGATCCTCATTTGGAGAGAATGCCAAGGATGCTTTGATAGGGTTTCCCATGTTTTGCCACTTCTACACTTCCATTACATCACAACATATTGGGTTTACAGCTGCTGGATTTGTCTTCTGAGGACCAAATGCATCACCAAGATACCAGGCTAAATCATTCTATCCTCTCCTCAACATATGGGGTAGTTCCTGTTTTAATTTGCCTGTAACTGCTTCTTGGTTATATATAACTTCTTTTGGATATATGCACTAGTACACTTTTACTGTGGAAATTTGTGTTTGTACATGTACGTGTAACTTCAATAGAGAAATAGGTTATATTTTTTTAATGGTTATTCAGCTCATTTTTTTAATGAGCTTTATTCACTGTAGATCATTATCTGGTACATAAAATTCTAATAGACTATTAAGTTTGGGTGGTGGGAATTTGTGTTCTGAATGACAGATGTCTTCAAAAACATTCCATAATTTTAAAAGGTGTCCATCTTCCACTTACAAATAAGTTGTCTGGGCTTTATGATTCTTTTCTGCTTCCCAAAGAATAATTTAAATTTCCCAGAGTATTTCTTCTTATAATTTAGCACCTTTTTGATACTTTCTACTTATGTATGTAATGTTTTTGCTGTTTTCCAGAAATTATTATGTAAATTAATATTTCAATGTGCTAAGAAAAGAACTTTAAGAAACACAGCAGGTTGCCCTTGTTCCTTAGACATGACACTAACTAAGCTTTATTTTGATCAGTAAATTTGTAGGGGCTTTATTTTTCTCCTGAGCAGGTAATGGAGTGAAGAATAACACCATTTTGAAAGAAAAAGCCTTTTACATTTTATTCATGTTCCTCAACATTTAGGAGAAGATACAACAATACTGTATGTAAAAGGAAAATACAGAATATTCAAAATAGAACATTTTATTGCATATTAGGTAGCACCATATTCTGTTTAATATGATAGTGAGATCCATTTTCATTTGCAGATGTGTAAGATGTTCCAATATGTATGAATGCATTTGTTTTTTCAAAGGGCACATGCAGTAAAACTTCTACTGTACATCGGTGAGAGAATTCAGCTAAATTTTGTTTCATCCTGTACTTAAGTACTTTTCTTAGTCATGCAATTAAAACGTATCACCACAAGTCATAAGCAGCCTTAATAGTAGTTCTGTAGAATTCAGCATAAGCTTATATCAAGTAAAATAGTCCCTTACATGTAAGGTCATGAGTTAGAAAAATGTTAAAATGAGACCATAGAAAGTATGGGATTAGCTGTTTAAACAAGTGTCCGAATCTGTTAAAAAGCTCTGAACAAACAGCAATTCCTATTACATCTAGCCCCAGCTGTTTAAGACAAATCATCGCTGTTAAAAAAGTCTTCTGGACTTAGTCTCCAGTCCTTTTTTTTTATTGGAAACATTGGCCTCTCTTTTCTGCTTGATGTATTTCACCAAATAGTAGACACAACTTAAATAAAAACTGTATTTTGAGGATTGTGAGAGGTTCTGTGACATCATAAACTTTAGTATACTCATTTCAAAACAACTTTGACAATTTGCCCAGAATGCTCTCTGAAAATGCAGGATGCTAGTAATACGTTTACCTAATTTGATAAATGTGGGTCTACTATTGTTGCCTGTTGAAAAGTGGTTTTTTTGATCAATGAATTTGTACAGTCTCTTGTGTTATTTTATTGTGTAACTTCTATATTCAATTGCTTTTTGTAAGTTAAAAATGTTATTTTCAGAGTTACTCTGACATAAGCTTGCAATTTCTGCAGTATGCACTTCATACAGCAGTGTATGACATCCAATTTCTTATCTCCTCTAACCTCATTCATTTACTTGAGTTATATCACTGCAATTTTTTTTTACCAAAATATTTGGAAGCTTTCTAGTGTGGGCAGGGTGTGTGGTGGTCTGGGCTTTTTTTTTTTTTTCTATCTGTGCCTTTCTATTTTGGAGATCAGTATTTGTGAATTCATGCACTCACAAAAGCAGAACCTATTAGCTGATCCCTTCCCTTGTCTTCTCACAGTTTCCTCTTCAGAGCAGCATCAAGTATTTTATTCCTGAGTATTTATTTTATTCCTGAGTATTTTAACATCCTGTTGCCCCATCTTTGAGCTTCTACGAGAGTTTTAGTCCACTGTTTCACAGTCTTTACATTTGGAAGATTTTTCTACTGTCTAATATGAGACTACATTTGTTGTTCTTTCTGAGGTGCATAGCTACAATAGATGATGTCCTGTGCATCACTTTGGCATCCTTTCTTTTTTTTTTTTAAATTTTTCTTTGTTGGCTCACTGTTTTTATGATTTCTTAGCCATTTTTTTTTCCTGTGCTGAATGATTGATCATTTTTGCTTAAGCATCTTACCTTGTGTGTGTCCCAAATTAAGAACTTTGAGGGTTTTAGATCATTATCTGCAACTGGTTATTTTTTACCTGTTTTTTGATTAGAGTTCTGATGAGAGCAGTCTTCAAGCGAACTATTTCTATGGCACTGGGAAGCAAAGAGAGTTGTTTCTTTTTGCAACGTAGGAGGGAGATATTAGTGTTTTTATAGTTATTTCATGAAATTATTTCTATTCTATATTTTTTGTTCAAGCTCCATCACTGTTTTTTCCTTTTCTAAAATGCTAAGTTAGTCTTAGAACCTTATTAATTTATATCAACTTCATACTTACTTAGTCATATGCATTTTAGTGGTTGCATCTCATGTAATTCTAGGTGAGACAATTAAGGTTGTAACAAGGTGAGAAAAATAACGTAATTTTATTTTACTGTTTATCTGGGATGATATGAGCACTGAAATTTTAATGAATATCTCCACCACTTAATAAAAATGTTTTATAGCCTTATATAATAGGAAATCATATTGTGAAGCAAAATTTAAACACAACAGTAGTCTCTTAATTTTTATGACTTTTAAGAGGCTTTGGTTTGGTTCCCTCCTCTGCCCCCGCAGCACACAAAACACAGGGAAGTGTAGACCTGCTGGTGACAATATCCATCTGATTAGTTTAACTGGATTTAAAAGTTTTAGTACTTTGTATGATCTCTAATGGGTTACAGGTTGAATAAGAAGCGTTAGAGACCTGATTTGATGACTAGTTTAATGCTTCTTCCAAGAACAATTTGTAGAGATTAGGATTTAGTGAGGTGATAATGGAGGATTAGTAATTGCTTCTTAAGGCGCTCTGAGTTGACAGCTAATGGATAGCTTTCCCTGATAGCTCTTTTATAGTCCACTACTGCTGGATAAAAATCAATGAGAAAGTGAACTTAAGTTGGTTTATCCATTCATTTTGGTTTTAACAGATGAGTTTGGCTGCCATAGTAACTTGTTTAATATGTTGTCCTCATCTATCATGATCTAGATAACCTCAATTAACACCCTGATTAATCCTCAAACTCTTAGTAGTTCCCTTCCTGACTGCACAATGTGACAGAAAGGCTTTCAGCGCATCTGAGCAGACAGAACACTTGCTCATCAATACCCAGATTGATACAGCTTGAAGCAAAGGAACCCCATTTTCCTCACACTTCTTGCCCTCCCTATAAAACTGCAGTTATATTAATTTTAGTATTTGAGGGTTGTTTTTTTTCTTAATCTGTTCTACTTTTCGCTATTACTTGAATTTAAAACTTGTACTTGCCTTGAACGCTAACTGGTAGCAGGAATCCCAAAATACATTTCAAATGTCATCGTAGAAATAGCAAGCGTGGTATAAAATGTCTTTATTTTTAAAGACTGATAAATAGGTGTGAAAAAAACTGTGCAACTGTCAATTATACAGGTCTTTTGGTGAGGAAGCCATAATCTTCATTTTGAATCTACCTAGTATTCCCATAGTCGTTAGCTAATTTAAGCACTCTGCTGCTTAACTTTAGCTATCTTATCTATTGAATATTGACTGGAGGATGGTTCTTCCCTTTAAAAGTTAGTGACACGGAATGAATGCAATTCAATATTTTAGTTGCAATATTTTCACCACTTATGTAGAACCAAGCATTTATTTATTTTATGCCTGATTTTTAAAGGTGAAAAAAAATCCAATTCATTTGGGAAGAGTCCAATAAAAGTGTTGGGGTTTTTTTTGTTTTGTCTTTTTTTTTTTTTTTTTTCCNTTTTTTTTTTTTTAAATCTTAGCAGGAACTGGCCATAGACCTGTTTCTCTGCTGTAGGCAGAATTAAGAAAAAAATTTTAGTAAGAAACTTATGAAGAAACTAGATGTGTGTGTTGAGTGAATAATATTTAAGGGAAAGCTACAAGGAAAATGGTTGAGACACCATTTTTATAAACTCAAGAACTGAATGCATGGGTGAGCTATTACAGAGAACTATAATATAAGCCATTTTTATACTTTTTAAATTTTAAGTAATAATGGTCAAGAGCTTTACTTTACAACCAAACAAAACCCTCTAGGCTGCTGTTGTTGCCTTTGATAGGATGCAGCTGTGACACAGTGTTGGCAATGCTGCACCTGACAAATTGTAGAAATAGAGTTGGAATTTGCAATTATGTGTGTAGGTTTTGTGATACTGTTTCATTTCTACTCTCATTTGTTTCCTTGTACCTCTGGTAGATTATCTTTGAAATACAGCATGAACTAGCTAGATCCTAAGATCTGAGTGAACATTGCAATGTGTATCTTCTTGTTTACAAATAATTTTATCTGGTGGATCTAGTTTAGTTTATAGGTTTATGTTCCAATATATGCCTAAAATTTTAAAAGTAATTTACAATACATAATCTTCTTAAGCAAACTGGTTATACCGAAATGGTAGCTCTAAGTGTCTTTAATCTTTGTTTTCCACAAAAGCAAATATTAATCCTTAGTAAGCCAGGTAAGGAATCTAAACGTAAGTCTTCCCTGTCTTTAGTGGTATTTGCCCAAGTAGTTTCTTTCCTGTGTTCCTGTAACTTCTTACAGTACCAGATTGCAAAACTATTACTCGGTTTCTAACATGGAGGACCAGTGTGGTGCTTTCATCCATTCCTGTCTTATCCCCCAGGCTGCAGGGATCATGCTGTGGGGGTTTGCAATGCCTGTTGACATACCCAGGGCTGGCCCGCGCGGAGCATCGAGCACAGGCTAAAATCTGAATGTCTCTCTGCCATTGCCATTTCACAAGTGGCTCTGCTGATAGCGAAGGCACCTTTTAAGAGCATGTTAATGCTAGAAATAGTTTATTACTTTTAAAGCAGTTCAATCATTAATCTACTGTTAGCAGTTATACAAGAATATTTGGCTTTAAGCGCAAGCTAGGCATCATTGCTGTTGCAGTTAAAACAAAATAAGAGTTTGGGAAGTGTTACTTTATCCCTAACAACAGGGAAACGTGTCTGGATCTTCTTTACTGAGTTGGTCTTTCAATTTAGCAGTGCTATGAGTGTCTTAGAGCCCTGCTATCTAAGAGTATGTGATTTAAATAGGACACAGAAGTCCAGCTTCTTAACAGGGAGAAGGCGGTGCATTGGTGATACCACAGCTCACGTGCTTTGGCATATTTTCGCCTTTGGGACTTAACAACACTGAAGTCAGGCTGTGTATAGCTTCTGCACTGGAAATATTTTTTTAATAAGCACACACTGTTACTACAGAGCCCTAATTTGTTCAATGATCTTAATGCTGACCTACCATGTTGAAGCAAAAACTTCTGTTAAATCTTTTGAGTATAGCACCAAATTGAAAAACTTGCAGAACGCAGTGAAGGCGAACAAACATTTCTTCTTAGGTAGCAAGTTTCAGTCTGTCTAGGGGAAGTCCTCCTTACAGCACCGTTTGGTTTCTTCTTGCAGAAGAGAGTACAGGTTAGCCTGGAGGGCTGTAAGAGTAGGGCTGCCAGCCTGCTCCACTGCACAGGGCAATTGCTTGGTTTTTCTGTTTCTTATTTTGTCACTTTTAAGATGTTTTGTTTTGAAAGCAGCTGAGGAAGGGACTTCCCCTGTTGTGACTCAAATTTTTGGTAGCAGAAGATTCTCCGAAGCAGTAGACAAGTAAAAACACTATGCAAAAGCGGAGGCTGAAACTCTGAATGTTCACATTGGAAACAGTTTTCCCAGCCACACATAGTTATTTGAAAGGGAGGACTTGTGGTGATAGGACCCAACCTAATATTTGGTAGTGTACAAAACTCACCCTCAGCAGTCTTTAAAACAAATATTTAGAGATTAGTCTTTCCAGTAATGTTTATCAACTTTGAGACAATCTGTAAATTTCTACAGTGCTACTGATAACATTAAGTGGCATGTAGGGATACACATAAAGAGCAAAATTTGTGCTTCAATCTCAAGCCCTTTTTAAAGCTTTGGTGTAGATTTCTATGACACTCCTGGTAACCTTCAGTGACATGTACAGATACATGTAAAGAACAAGCTCGTGCTTCAATTTCAGACCATTAAAAAAGTTTCGTTGCAGAGTTGATGACTGTGTGTGATCTTCCAGTAGTAAAAGTCTCTTCTCAGGAATGAGGGTTTTCTGAAGTATTTTGTTTCCTCTTTGAGCCTGTTCTTGCAAACAAGTCTTTGGTAAGACAGAAGTGTCCTCTGAAGTATGGCATCTTTGGATGCCATCTTTGGAAAAAACTGTTTCTCAGCTCTTGTAAATTCAAACTTTTACTGATTGTTTTCATCTGAGATCACATGTGAGCTGTAAACCATACTTCATAAGTCTCATCTAATTCCAGCAATGTAATTCAGTTTAAACTGTATTTGTATTCCATATCTAATTGATATTTTTACTTTTTTTTCCTCTCCTGAAAATGGTGACATTTGAGTTCTTAATTTATTTTTAATGCAATATAAATACAGACCGGTTTTTTAAAGAAATTAATCGTACAGCTCTTCAAATTTATCATGGGAGGTAGAGTTTGACTTTTACCCCAGATAGTCATATTTTTTTATTTGACTTTTTGATAGGTAATGAAGAGAAGACGCCAGTAACTTCTATAAATGCTTAAAAAAAAATCAAAAACACTTAAAAATAATAAAAACTCTGTTCATTATCCAAGTTTTCGTACCTTTCCAAATAATCCTTCACTGATGGGTCATTCTAGTATAAAATTTCAGCTTTATGGCTACCTTACCTCCTATCACTCTGCAGTGAAAGAGGTGGCTCTTTCATGACCAGTGTTTAATGCATTAACAGGCAGTACAGAGATGGTATTTCCCTCTCTTGATATGCTTTTTGAAATCCAAGTCACTTTTATGTCTGCCGCCAATGAGCAGTTGGGTCCTGTAACTCATCTTTCTGCTTTTTTGGGAAGAGCTCAGCCTTGCTGTTGCTAACACAGGTCAGAGGCAGCAGACTTGATGTTCTTTCTTACTGCAGGCCCCCAGTGTTGGTCATTACCTAGAGATTAGCTTCAGGTCATTAGCCTAGAGATAGCCAAACATCCCATCCCTTCAGGTTTCCTTTCACATCAGTATTTTAGCAGGTTCACCATGTCTCCTAAGGAATACTGTTTTGGGATTTTTGTTATTTTTCTTATTTGCAAAGTAAATGTTAGTAATATCCTTAGAATTTCATCTCCTTGCTTTTAGCAATTGTCAACCCTACACTGATCATTTTTAAGATTATCTAACTATATGCAAAACATACTACTTATTACAGGACTTAATTTCATTATATCCACATGTAAGTCCATCATGACTACTACCATTATAGAGCTTTAATTTGAATTTTTAATAAGGACTTTGATTCTGAAAATAATTACAAGCATTCAATTATAATTGTGTATTATATACGTATATTATGTATGTATGTTATTATGCAGAGAGTTTTCTCACATGCAGGTTACTGATGTACCAGTACTTGCATAATTAAATCCTTATTTTATCAACTTTTGGAAATGCATGATTATTACCATATATGCAGTAACATTTTTCAAGGGTACCCAATTTTCTTTTCAGTAGTGATTTAGACACTTAGAAACCTTAGCCCTAGAAGGGGAATGTTTATCCTGTAAATGAGTTTGGTGTTACAGCATAAGCCATCTCTTTCAACTTAAGGTTTATAAAATTGACTAATTGATTCCTCATATACATGCATGCATGTATACACACATTTTGCTTTCTTGTGGACTGAGGTGCTGCAGCCTCCGCTGACATACACTGGTATTTTAACCACAGGATCCAACAGCTGAGGAATATAAAACCTGAGATAAACCTTCAAGATACTTTGTTCAGTAATATTACATTTTTCCTCAAATTGCAAATTAAAAAAAGGTCCCTTTAAATATGTCTGTCTATATCTATGATTCTATGATCTATGTCAGCCTACTGTGCCTTTATGAAAGAGTAAAGTACAAGTACATGTAGGAAAACTTTCCTGTCTGGTGCGGGGTGATTGTTTTTTTTTCCAATATTTTTTCAATATTGAAAGAAAAATAAGGCTGAGAGAATTCTTTGATAAGAATCCAAACTTCTTTTGACCTAGAGTATGTATTTGCTTTTGGGGAGTATCCAAGAAGAATATTTATGTGATTATATCTCAACTCTCAAAACATGAAAAGATGTTTCTAGTTCAGCTCAGTAGCTGGTTCCCAGAGAGCCTTGTTTCCTCAGCTTGCCTTTCAAGTTAGGTGCTATTCCTTGTGGATCACTGCATTTTCCTCTCCCGCATATCCTGCCTTGGAATCCGAGTGAAATAAATGTAGTACACGTCTTCACATAGTGATTCCTCTTTGTTTATCCCTTTTGGGAATGAGGAAGAGACTCGTGTTGTCACAGGTAATAACATCCTGTGAGTTCCTTAGTTAGCGTTTTGTGCAAAATACTACAGCTACCTTAGACTACATGGAACCTGCTGTGCTGCCGTTAATGTAACTCACTGATCACTGAACTAAAAGTGATTACGATAATTTTGTTTGATATGTAAAAACAAAGTATAGCTAATGTTAGAGAGTAAACATGGCATACTTGCCAGTTTAATATATAAATATATGTACGTGAAGTTGAAAGCAGTTAGGAGCGAATGGAGTGGGAGGCAATACCGAAACATAAGAACAGCGATGATAATTGGGAACTGTGCAAGTCTGATTCATTAGGTGCCAAAGAATACAACTCATTAATCATGAAAGAGAACTTCTTTGGATTAAAAAAATGTGATTAAAAAGGGAAGTTAATCAACAAGGGAGTAATAAGGATGAACGATAAATAGATAAAAATGGAGAAGCTGAAAGCACTGCCTGTTAGGAAATGGGCAAGTACTAAGTGATATCAGAGTGTAACTAAAAAAGAACCAATATGAATTATTGTAGTTTTCTTTACAAACTGTTTGGAAGCAATGAAATTCTAAAAATGGCATAGGTCTAATCATAGCTAGGTTTGGTAAAGAACAGTGGAAGCAAGGCTAAAAATACAATTTTTCAAAAATACTTTAGAAGAAGAGAGAAACTCTATGTCATATAGAGATAGTGAAATACTGTTGATTTTTATAGGTAACCAACTAATGTGTTGAATAATTTGGTATCAGTTGAAAAATTTTGAACTGCAGGTCTAGGTAGCTTATACCAAAAAAAAAGAAAAATTCCACCTCTGGGTAAGGAGATGTCTGAATGGCTAGTACAGATTTTTAATTAATTAAGCTATCCTACATAGGTTCAAAAAGTCTTGTGAATGACCACTAATATTTAAAAACCATAAATGCTATGACTCAGATAAGTATAGGTGAGGTAAAATGACAGTCATTCTGGACAAAATCATGGTAAAGCTGATATGGGAAAACATAGTAGTTAACTAGTGGTCATCTGATTGTAATAGTGGGGAGAAGTCCTGTCTAATTTATAATTTTCTGAGAGAATCTCAAATCCAGCCAATTTATTCCTTTGCATTGTTTCAGAAAAAAGGACATAATGCTTTAGAGTGAACAAGTAGCATACAAAATCTATGTATGTATGTATATATCATGTAAAGTCATGTTAAATAGACCAAAAAATAAAAACCAGAACTACAGATCTCTAGAACTTCTTGGGGGAACCGTCTCAGCATGGTGCTTGCTCTGGTGTATGAAAGAAAGTGCATGTCCTTGTATCTAATGAGGGGATTAGAGATGTTCAGATGACTGTTATGTTTGCATGTCTGAATTCTTCTCACGTACAAATACCCTCCAGGTTTGAATCTTGACCTCTTTGCACATTTTCAGTTCTGATCCCACTCAGACCTACTTAACTAATGAGGTATAAGATCATTGCCTGAGGTGGGAAGACCAGAACACATCGGAATTCGCAGTAGTGGTGTTTTACACTCGGGTGGAAGTATCAGTGAAGGAGTTGCCAAATCTGCTGTGCTTTACAATTAATATTTGAAGTATGTATTGAAGATGCAGATGTCGTCTTCTCTTCTTCAGTACTCTATTGCTATATCCTGTAGCAAATAAAGGGGAATAAAAATATATTTTTTCAGGTTTAATTTAAAAATTTGTTATGCTGCATGTTGCTCTTGACTATTTTGCAAGTGACTGTAAATGGCTAAAGATTTTTAGTTGCATTTAGTAGTAAGCTGATTTTTTAAATCAAAATCTTACTCAACATTTTTTATGCCTTTTTTTCCTTATCCGGAGGCAGTGTGCATGACAACGATATCAAAAGAATCTACAGGATAACTTCTAGAGTGCAAGCTGTGCTGATATCTGGTATAGTTAGTGCAAATTGTTTTGATGCTTTTAAAATGTGCATTCTGTACATAAAATAATGTTCTCTTAGGAAGGAATTAGCTTTTCACTTAGAATCCCTCATATCTGTTTCTGCTGGTTCTTATCATTGGAACACACATCTTACCATTGATGTTGCTGATTATTTTAAATTATGATTTCTGGTGGTAAACAGCATGAACCAAATCAAATCTGTGCCCTTTACGGTGAAAGGAAATACATATGACCTGTGCAACATCCATCCTTTAGTTCTTCATTATCTCTCAAAACTGCATTGCACTGGTACAGAATAAACATGTTATCCCTGTCGTACTGCACTAAGCAGAACCTTTCTTTATGTAGATTGTTTTAAAAGTGATGAATCGATAACAGAAGCAGGGAGCGTGGTGCTTCAGCTGGGAATGTGGTCTGCGTGCAGTTGATATGTCAGTTCCCTTCAGTTGTAGCACAGGAGTACACAATAAGAGCATGCTGCTCCTTTATTGAACAGAGCTCCCTGCAAATCACTTCTGCAATCAAGTGCTTAGTCTTTCTCGTGGCAATATGGGGCATTCTTCTGTGCTGTGTCCCTGCTGGATGCGTGTGCTGCTGGAGCAAAAAATACTAGGCGAGTGTTTGTGAATTTTAGACAAGATAGTGAAAATTTAAGTGCCTCTAATTCAAAACTGCATAATATGTACCCAACGTGGGATTACATAAATCAGTAGTAATTTAAACAGCCCTGCCATCGGTCTGTGTAGAATATTCTAGAGGAAATATAGATAGCTGACCTTCCTCATTGTGTGACTTAATTATATTGTTGAGCATGCATCTGTCTGATATACATATAATTGCTGTTTGCCACCTCGTTAAAATTTTACAAGGCTTTCTTGTGTATCAGTGGTAATGCTGAGCTCTCCAAGTTAGAATGAACAATTGAGATGTTTCAGCTTACCAGAATGACTCGTTTATTAGTTAGCACCTGAAAATTACCAGTCTCAGGGGAAATGTTAAGGAATAATTAGTAACTTACATGTAATTAACAGAAAATGCTACAAAATCTGTCACTCTCTAGATGCCAAGGCAAGTCAAGCAGGGTGTGTTGCTGTGGAACATTGTGAGTAACTGGGGTTAATAGCAGATTACTGGTTTAAACCTGATTTAGAAATATCACTTTGCACATCACTTTTAAGTGCCCTTTCGGAGTCGATTCACTCAATAGAACTTGTCTTTCAAATACCACTACTACTGCTCAGGGGGCAGACCCCTGGCCTGCTGTGTCAAGAGCAACTATTCAATCGGAGGTAGGCCTCCGGTATTTCAGCCCAACCTCATTCTAACTGAAGTGTGTTCCTGAGCAAGAGCAGTAAATTGCAGGAATCTGACTTAATGCGTTGATGGCACTGCCCCTGTGCTTTTAGCTTTGCTTTTTTCCCCGGGTACACTTTAATACTTGGAACTGGATTCCCTGCATAGTTGGGTACTCTCTCACAGGAATTGTTTAAAATACTTCTCTAGAGTATCTTTAAAATAGAAACTTCCTCTTTTGGATCATTGATTTCTCTGGAGTCTCAACCGAAGAACAGTTTTCAAGTAAAATTCCAGATGGAGTCACTGCCAAGTGCTGTGTGCTTTACCTGGGTCTGGAAGTCAGGAATTACTGGGAACTCTGCAAAAGCAACAGGTTTGGTCCTACTGGGAAGTCTTTTAACTAGCTGAAATATCTTCATCTGTCTGGAAAATGATGTGCAAAATACTTCAGTTACTCAAACTGTGGTTTCAGGCGAGGGAAGTGGAAGAACTGTTCTCCTATGGATAGATGGATGTGATGGGGTATCTATGATACATAGTAGGTACAATAAAAATGTTAGGCATTGTACTTCCATGTTTTCCATATCATACCTTTCCCAGCGTGTGTTTAACTGGAGGCTCACAGACAAGGTACAGAACTCCTATGAAATATTCAGTATTGCTGTATCCTCAATATTTTCTGTCCATCTTTCCATCAATCTTTAAGCCACAGCTTTCTGATTTGTCATTTATCTGATGATCTATTAGGTCTGTTTTCATCTGAGATCTGATATAATACATCCATTTTATGGATGGAGAAGCTAAGTCAGTCGAGGTAACTTCCGGAGGGTAATTAGTATGTAGTATGCCTGTTTTGTTTACAAAACCACAAATGCAAATCGGTTTTCTGTGATAAATTTGGGAGCAGTATGGGCTTGACAAACTTATCCCCACGTCACTAGTGAGAAATTTATTCTTGTTGGCTCTGTGTCTGTTGTTCCTCTCTGGCCTTACCTGTGTAGGGATGCTCCTGGGCTGTGAGTATCAGCTGAGCACAGAGAATCACAGAATAACAAGGGTTGGAAGGAACCTCAAAAGATCATCTAGTCCAACCCCCCCTGCCAAGGCAGGGCCACCTAGAGCACATCACTTAGGAACGCATCCAGTCGGGTTTTGAATGTCTCCAGAGAAGGAGACTCCACAACCTCTCTGGGCAGCCTGTTCCAGTGCTCTGTCACCCTCCCGGTGAATAAGTTTTTCCTTACGTTAACCCGGAACCTCCTGTGCTCCAGTTTGCACCCGTTGGCCCTTGTTCTATCGCTTAGTGAGGCCAAGAAGAGCCTGGCTCCATCTTCCTGACACTCACCCTTAACATATTTATAAACATTGATGAGGTCACCCCTCATCCTCCTCTTCTCCAAGCTAAAGAGACCCAGCTCCCTCAGCCTTTCCTCATAAGGGAGATGTTCCACTCCCTTGATCATCTTTGTGGCTCTGCGCTGGACAAGGGGTGACAGGCTTTGCGCTGGACAAGTGCTGGACGTGCTTCTCTGCGCTGGAGAAGGGGTGAATGTGGCCGGGGACCTGACAGTCACATTGCTCTCCAGAATCCCATCTCTGAAAGCAGAGACTGGACTCGGATTCTTTAGAAATGCTTGACTTCTATGAAAACTGGCAGAACTTGAGGCAAAACATCTGTGGGTTAGTATATGAGAGTATTGCAAACTTTGGCATCTGCCCTATTGATTTAAGCTCCAACTTCTGAAATCTGATGATAATTTAATGAAAGCAAAGATAATATATTTCATTAGGAATTTCTAAATACATCCTTAAAGCCCAGAACAAAATTAAAAAAAAAATTCTGATGTTTGAATATTTGTTGTTGTCAGGAGAGCTCCTTGTAGTTTGTTTTTCCTGGTTCTCACACTCTCTTGCCATTGCTAGCCAGTGTTAATATTAAAAGGAAAAAATAAAAGGACACTAGCACTTCAAATATGGTTTATATAATTTTACACTTCCAACTTATTAGAAGATCATAGTATGATTTAGCAGAGTTTACTGGCACTGAGTGAGCGTTACTCACAGTTGACTTATAACATAATTTATACAAGTATAAATGAACCTACAGGTCTATTATCCAAAAAATAACTTGGGCATTGCTTTTAGTCTGCTCTGCGGTAGTAGTCTATTGCTGTTAGCTGTTACTATATCTGACATAGGTATGCAAATAGGGATAGGAAAGGCTGCTGTGACAGTTATTGATGCAATGCCCAGTATAAGCACCTCATTTTTCACTCTGTGTCAAGATGTGTAATAATAATTGTTCAAGACAATTGTTGTACAGTGTATGGTCTGAAACAACTGGGGTTTTTTTGGCTTTTTTGTCAAAGAGCTAAAACGAAGCTTATTTTTCATGGAATCCTGTTTAATGTATAAAGAAGGACTTCTCTCTACACACTTTGTGTAAACAATAATGTTTTTCTCATAACACTTAATTCTCTGAACATTACAACAGAATTTTAATTTAATTTAACGCACATACACAAATTAGCATATATGATTAAATTTTATAACAATGGACAATTAATCCAAATTTTCCCTCTTGAAGAACTGGTTTTACTTGGAAAAATGCCTATAATGAAGATAATGAACAGAAAGAGAGGTCACTGGACAGTATAAAAAGGTGGCATCAACCATACCCAAGGTTGTTACTGTACACAGTTAGTAATACAGTTATCTTCTGTAAGAGTAAAACAGATGTCACGTTCCTTTTGACCTCCCATACAGGATGTCACTTTATTTAGTTGGGAAAAACAAAAAAAGAATGGAACTGTTTTTAAATTTTAAGGTCAAAGCTGAAAGCTTTCATGGCTCTAAAGAGCCAGGCATGCATGGAAATCTTAGTTGAATATCACAGCACAGTGCTGATGTGTCACACATTTGAAAGGGTAGAGGTTTTACATATTCTGAAAATGTCTTTACTTGAGTACCCATTCAAATGCGCACTGAGTTAGAGAGGTAAATAATCTAGCTAACTGCAAGTAACAGCAGCATGTTCTCTGCACCTTTTCTGGAGACCTTGTAGAATGTATAGGGCACCATTCTGTGGCTGGCATGAGAAATCAGAGGGATAAATGTGGGACTGCTTGGTGAGGAGAGGAAGAGACTGCTCAGGATTAAAAAGGAATGCTCTCTGTAGCTCTGTTCCCTGCACTAGGAGTGTGATATTGAGGTCTTTAGAACATGAAAGCAAAGATGTATCAAAGATGTGGTATTTTAGGAAATTGGAAACTGAGAAAAGAAATTGATCCATAGTAGCATTCCCATAGATTTAGTGCAACCCAGCTTTATGTTTGCATGTTTGCCTGTGTATGTGTCTCCTGATTTCCGTTCAGCAAAGGCTCTGAGAAGACTGAAGTATCCTGCTCCATGTTTCCAGTTTTCATTATTTTATTCTGATTTATTTGATACTCGGAACTTTTTTTCAGGGCTCCTGGGTTCTTCTTTTTATTTGAAAAGCTAGGCTTTTTTATTTTATCTTTTCTCATTTCTTCACAGCTTCCCCCCCGCCCCCACCCTGTTTNGCTACAGAATAGCTAAGGGGTTTGAGGTTTATAAACTTTAAATGAGGTTAACACACAAATGTTAACACTTCATCATCCCTGAGGGTGTTTAAGGAAAGGTTAGATATGGTACTTAGGGACGTGGTTTAGTGGGTAATAGGTGGTGGGGGGATGGTTGGACTAGATGATCCTTGAGGTCACTTCCAACCTTAATGATTCTATTCTATTCTGTTCTATTCTATCATCAAGTGCTATAAAAAAGCCATGAGTAGTTGAAGAATCTGCTTTAGGGAGAGCAACTCCAATGAAAAAAAATTATAAATTGGATTAACAAAATCCCATTTATAAATTTGCAGGTTTAAAATCGCCTGAAATCTTCATGATGTTTTACTCTGGTCTCTGGTCTAGAGGGATGTAGAAATTCATCCTGTAACTCATTCTTTCTGAATCAAAATATATACTTTTTACAAGCCATGCTATATATTTTTTTCAAAGACAACCAAATCACTTAGCACTTAAATCCTACTAACTTTTGGGAAACTTGTATTTTTAACTGTAAGAACGCTTTTGGTGTCAATCAGGCCCTGATTGCAAAGGTTGTGAAGTTGCTTTTAGCCATATTACCTGTAATCTTGAGTTAAAGGTTTCGTATGCTGGAGATTGTGTAAATGTATAAAAAGTTGCCCACTCAAGTTCATAAAAGCCTGCTTTTGTGTCATCTTAAATAGACCTGGAGATGTTATTCTATTCATATGTAAAGGAAGAAACTAATGAATTTCAGTTATAATCCATCCCTGAGGCATTCATTTTTGTTTTATGCTATTTAAAGAGGGTGGTTTGTATTGACGCATTTTAACCATGCAATAATCAAACTTTCCTGTTATATATGCCATTATTTGAAGAATATTGCTAGTCATTTCATTCTTGCAATTACAATTGTTTTCTTGTATTTTTAAAAGTAAAACTTTTTTCCAGTGTTCTTTTATAGCTTTTAATCTGTTGCTCTGCATGGTAATTACTCTTACTCTTTACTAATCCCAGAATTTTAGGGGAACTGTTTTCTTTTTCCTCCAGGCTACCTGGCTATCAAGTTCCTGGGAAACCTGGTCTAATTAAACCTACTCTGAGCAGGGTCTTGGACTAGATGACCTCCAGGGAGGTCCCTTCTAACCAGACTCTATCATTCTATCATATAGGAAACACTGATTCCATAATGCAGTAAACCCTTTTGTGAGCTGGTAGCTATAAGAAGGGATTATGGATTGGTCATTTATGATTTGTGAATGGCTGCTCTAGATCATCATTACAGGGTTAGTAGGGACAGGAATTCTCAGCAAGCATGGGCACAAATCAATGTCTTCAAGATGTTTGGGAAAAACGTTCTTTTCGGTTTGGGTGGTTTTTTTAAACAGCTATTGGCATGTATATTTATTTTGAGTCTGCTTAACGGTAATCTTATTCTCTATGAGTGATTACAAGTGTAAAAATACACCGCTTGCTGAAGTAATTAATAGCATGAAGTGGTTTGTAATTTCAAATAAGTATAATATTTATTTTCAATTAGTTCTTTTACACATCACACATTTCTGCAGAGGTGTAATGGATCTAGGATATCAGGCCTTGAGCTCCAGGGGAAAAGCACTGTCTTCCATCCCAGTAAGTGTGTAACGGTGCTTCATACTTATCCCATTGGTCGTCAAAAAACCACAGTCAGTAAGGCGCTTTTGTTTCGTAATGGTTCACTGTGTTGTGCTGTCATACAGAGTTATTCGAAATTCTGGCATGTTTTTTAAACTTTGAGATAACTGTGAAATGGAAAGGGTAGAGTTCTTTCCTTCTAACTTGACTTGTTTTGCAGCCAGTCAGAACTCTATGCGTAGGAGAGTTTGGCCAAATACGTCCAGTGCAATTAATTTTTTTATTTTTTTTTTTTTACCCTTGTGATGATCTTCTATGATATAAATTCAGACGCTGCACCCTTAGAAGAGGGCTGGATTCAGCCATCTGTTAAAATGGGGATCAAAGTCTGCTCACATTATTATTTGAGCTGTCCTTGTTTCATGACACTGTTGTTTTCATGTTGGTAATGAAAAAGAAATGCCCTTTTAAAAAGAGAAGGTTGTCTTGAGCCTCATGTCCTCAGTCTGGGTTGGGGACATCTCTCCCCTGCCAGGTTTATGACTGGACTAAGACCTCGGTCCCCTGATAACAAACCAGGAATCCAAGGAGCAAGTGCTCTCTACTCTGCTCTCCCTGCAACATGTGGCTTCTAAGTTTGTCATTTAGCTTAGTCTGTGCCCCTATCCAGGCAGTGTGGGAATTGCTTATAATTTCTGTCTCTAACAGGTCTTTTATAGACCATCAATTTTCATTCAGGCTCTTGTCTTGATTTTGAAGTCTTCTTTCACTTCCGTGATACTTGTGTAGCACCGCTGCTGTCCATATGAAGTGGTCCTTGTGTTATATAGTGTATATTAGAGAATTATGGATTGTCCTTCTCACTGATTTGACTGTTACATCCATTCTGTCCTTCTCCTGGGGTATCTACTTTCTGAAGACTATTTTGGCAGAATAGTGTCCTTACTGGGACTGCTGGAGCCTGTGTGAGACCTTGCATTAATGCCACACCGACAGTCTGATAGTCGTGGCTCTAAAGAGTTTGGTTTTAGGCACTTGTGCAAACAATGTGTACATGCTTTCAAGCATAGTTTATCTCCATTTCAAGTAATTTTAATTTTTATACTTAAGCCATGCAAATTTAATCAGATCTATCTGATGGAGAATGGCTCTTTAAGAAAATCAACATTTTAATCACAGTATCAAAACTAAGAGGTTTATATAATAAACCACAGCAACAGCTTGGCTCTTCTCCTTTGAAAGAATGAAAATCTGCTGTCTGTCATTCTGTGGTAGATAAGCTTGTAATTATTGCACTGGGAGCAGCTTCTGCTCAGAGGAGGATGAAACCCAGAAATCTGTAAAAAAAAAATAAAATAAATCTGTTTAACACTTTATTACTATGTATTGATATGTTGAGAGAAAGACTTATGACTAAATAGTGTTGGAATATGTCTCCTGGGAAATGTGTACCTGCATTCTCACTGTATGTTAGACAACCATCTTGCTGTAGTCATCCAAAAAGGAAACTGTATCAAAACTTGGGGGGGACGGACCCAAAAAAAAACCAAACTAGTAAACAACCAGAATATTCTTGTTCCTCCTCCTCCTCCACACTTTCACCTGATCCTCTCCTGAAGTTTCCTGTCTTACTCTCAGCTTCAGGAGAGCATCTGCTGCTCTTTCAGGAAAAGATTTGGTTTAGGAGCTAGAGATTGGGGGGGAGAGGTTGTTTCAGTCGCATGGGTCTAGCAAACAAAAAGCTGGGATAGATATGTGGATGGGACTTCTGGGGATTTGTCTGCATTTCTGACAGAGTTTGTCAGGTTTCTTGTTCCTTTATGGTGTGTATATGTCGTTGATGTAGTACGTGGAAAATCAAGAAGATCCATTGTTTTGAAGTCTTTCTAAACAGTTTAATCCCACTCTACATGCACATTTACCTGTGAAATAACCAGGGAGATGTTTGCCATACCTTCAGATTTTTGCTTTTCAAATTCTTGAAATCACAGCTGTGCTTTCACTTGCTGTTTCAAGTTTTTCAGCTTGCTGTTTTGATACAGATTCCTCTGTGAGATTTGCCAAAAGTTTACTATGCAAAATTTTCATTTCCATGTATTGCTTCCCTAGGAGTAGCCTCCAAAACCCCAAATAATGAGTCAATATATTGAGGCAATCTTCCCTGGAGTTGGCTGACATTTCAAGGGCTGAAAAGGCAAGCCCAGATAGAAGGTAGTAAACCAGCATGAATTCCTTATGCAAACACTTTTAGTATGCTTCAAATAGCATGGTGCTTCACTTTAATGTGGGCCACATAACCTACCCTGCTCAGAAGCTCTCTCCTTGTGCCCTGGCAGGGCCTGTACAGGGAGTCAGTTCAGAGTAATTGGAACTCTGGAAGTGCACACCCTGCCATGGTAAAGCAGGAACAGTTAAAGGATGAGAGAAAGTTGTAAGAAAATTATGTATTCTGGGGGTAGAGACAGAACAGATGCTAGGTAAGTAGGGCAGAATGAATCTAAAATAAAGATTTTGGCATTGAAAAGAAGTATTGTGACTGGAGCTCCTGTCCATCAAATAGAACAAAAGGTGCTGTGGAAGCCGAGTATCTAAGCAGTTTTCCTATCATTTCTGTCAAGCTGATGAATAGTACAAAAGCAAAGCACACAAATGCTGGAAATTTACTGTGAAATATGCTTGCTTATTTATTTATTTATGTGTGAAACAGATTAAGGGAACCCCTCCTATTCTGAATTCTTTGACTGGTTATGAGATGTACTTAATATGCTTGGGACACAGCATGTCATACACATGCTAAGCAAATAGCTGAGAAAGCTTGAAAAGCATCTTAAGGACAATATTGAAAATTATTTTAGTTTAGAATAGTGCTTTGAGAGCAGTAGAATTGATCAATGAAGCATTTATCTTTTAATTCTTAAAATTGGATTGAACAGTAGATTTTAAGAGATACTGTTTCATTCTGTGTGTACGTTGAACAAAATACAAGCAAGAGCTCTTATTTATACATTTTTAAATGTGAATGCTAGAAAAGTTATGAGCATTTCTATCTAAACCATTGAAGCAGGTTACAGGATTTTACAATGAAATATATATGCATTCACCATTCTCACAGTCACATTAGGTGAGGTATTTTTGTTTTGTCTGAAAGCTGTTTTGTTCTATTCCCTGATACATTAATATTTCATATACTTACAAGGTTGTTACTTAATTTTGTTAATAGACTTCTGTCGTCAGCCAGAAGTATGACATGAAAGTCTGTGCAAAAAGCAATTAATTCAGTGTTCACCATTCATTTTGCTTTAATTTTTCATGTATGTGAAATGTATCAATGGGTTTTCATCATTAATGCTGGTGCTTGTATCTTATTTCTTGTTGAGGTACTTTTTGTTGTTTCTAACAGTATTTAAAAAAATATATTACAAAGATAATTTTAAAATGTTGTGGTGTTTACCATTGTGTGTAGTTCAGAGGGAGCATTAACAAATAAGGTTTATAAAGGAGTCTTCTATGGAAAAGTGAATTCTAATTGTTTCCTAATAATTTTAAATATTAGGAAAAAATTACTTAGTTTTTAAAAATATATTTAGTCCAAGAGATCAGGCCATAAAAATGCTTTTTGTATCAAAGTTAGTTATGCAAATCTGAAATGTCAGAAATGACTGTATTTAGAGTTCTGAATTGAGATGAAGGAGAAAAAGCTTTTCAATAAAGATATATTTCTGTCCCCCAGTAGGTGAAATGTAGATAGATGAATACCACTATAAACTAGTAGAGAGGAGTAAATATCAAATTAGGCACTAATCAGCATTTGCAACAGAGAGCACTGGAGGAAAAAAACTAAACTACCCTCCCCAGCAATTTCTATTTCTTACTTTTTCCAGTTCAGGAAGAGGAGGGATGCTGAGGAAACCTCATGTTACTGCTTTCTGCTCGATGGAGAGACTGGAGGGCTCTGTCTTTACTGTGTCCGTGCAGCATGCAGTACTAAGATAATAATTGTGTCACACAGTGTGACTATAAACTTCCTAAACTAGAGGTGTGATATGTGTCTGTTTATCTGCGGAAACCTTAGACAGTAAACATATGGAGACATACTGGGTGTATTTGTTATAAAATTAGAAGCTTTCTGTCTAATCCACTAAAAAAGTGAATTAAGAACCCTAAAATGTTATTTTCACAAATTCTTATTAATGATTCTAATTCAAGGAACCTCTAACAAAGGTCTCCCTCATTTTCTGGCAGTGCAAATGATCATGTCAGGGACAGTTGAGATAGCTGGAGCTTGTCTCTTCCATCAGTTATCGTAACCACACAGATGTCAGGCATGATTTATATAGGGAGCATCATTTACCATGAAAGGAGTAGCTGTTAGTCCTTATCTGGAGGACCACAGGGTCATCCTGGCAATGGAACCATGCTGACAAGGGGGAGCGTGGGTGACAGCACACTGAAACAGCTTGGAAATGAGGAGATGGACTGGTCCCTCTGCTGTATGATTGGCTGCTGGGCACCCTTCCTGTATCAGCCAGTCCGTCCACAGCCTGAGAGCATTTCTTCTCACGTCTTTGAGACAACAGCTAGAAACTACAAATTCAAAAATTCATCTTAACTCTGTACCAAGAAAGGGGCATTAGCATTTGCGTATCTATTAAGCAGAAGAATTTAAACTTTTGGGAGACTTGCTAAACATACGGCTAAGTTCTCCCCTGAAGCTATTTAAACTCATAATTTGGCTGCTCTCAGAAAAATTGCTATTGCTTGGGTATGTGCATATTGGTTTCTCAAGATGTATAATAAGGTAAAGCTCTCCACTTTACTGGGGAGTTAAAATGAATCCATAAAGTTGAGTCTTATAAATATTCTCAATTTTGACTGGCTAGATATTTCACCTCTTTCCTGCAGGTTGTAAACAGGAGAGAATAGGAATTGCTAACAAATCAAATTACAGAACATTGAAAGTGTCAGAGTGGTAGTGTTCATTATGCTCGTTCACAGAATATATGAGTCATTAAAATTCTGATATTGCTTCAGAAAGACAGAGTTTGTAATGAGAATAAAAAAAAGCCATTACTTGCATTTCTCTTTCTGGCAATCATTGTTGGGAAAATTAAGGATAATACCAAAAAGATTACCTGTTTCTCATGCAGTCTTAGGCTTTCAGCCCCGGCTGAAGTGCTAGCTACAGCACACGCTGAAGTGGTGCAGTGAAAGAGTTCTAATCTTTTTGGAATTACAAGTAAAAGGCTTTCACATTTTGTTATGAATTTTCTCATAATCTCAAGTCTTTCAAGTTTTCTTTTTTCTTCGGATGAAGTGGTTCTTTTTAAGAAAAGAAATGCTTTGAAAGGTTTTTAGTGTTTTCCATGTTAAATAGACTATTTTTGTTGTTGGGTTTTTTTTTAAATCCCAGGTTATCTAAGCATATGCTAGGGTTGTGCTGGATGCTCTGTTTTGTTGCAAAGATACATGTGCATACACGTTCAAACTCATTTTTCCAAGAAGCCCAAAGTCAGATGAAATTAATCTGGCTGTTCTTTTCTGTACAAATCAGTACAGACCACCAGCACAAGTAATTCACAACAGAATATTGCCGTAACCCCTGATGTGTTAGTGATGCTCATGTTCTCCTGTCAGTTTTGAATGCCAGGCTGCTCTTCCAGTTGTCTTTGCACTTTGCTGTTCCTTTTGTGTGGCTTTCAAGTGCTCCTTGAAACAATATAGCTGCTACGTTACCTGCTTCTCTTCAGGAGGCAGGTTTTTACCAAACTAGATGAAATGGCTGTTTCTGGCCTTGTCTGCGTATGTCACTGAGCTGTGCCATACTTCACAGGTTACACACCTTCGCAGCGCCAGATGTCTCTGCAAGAGATGAATTGGAACCAGCAAATCTGTGCAACTTCTGAGTCTGCAAGCATATCTGACCAAATGCTTATGCATTTTAAGCACTTCTGAGTGGTCTGTTCATGGACGCTTTCTTGGTCTGTCCCAGGCTTCTGAAATACCAGTGTAGGTCTCCACCTCCAGCTTTATATCTTAAGTGTCAATAAAATACTCCACATCCCCTTTACAATCTTGTCTCTCTTGAACAGTCTAAAATCCTGGAGCTTTTCTAAGTCTTAATGGGGAAGAAGTAGCACAACAATAGCTATTTTTTATAGTTTTCTGGAGTGGTCTAGTAATTTTCAAGAACTGTCAACATATTATACAAACTATTAAACCGTTCTGTTTCTACTTGGAACCATCAACTTTTTGACCGTAGTGCACGTGACCCTCTGTTGTATCAGGTTGTCCTGTGTGCAGTAGACTTAATTTGTTGTTTGAAGACGTGCCTTGTAATTCTCTCAAGATGGTATTATGTTCAGAATACAGCTGTAGATTGTTACAAGAACACTTAAGCTAACACAGTCAAATTGCATAGCAGGTAATCTGAGGGCTAGGAAAGCCACTTATTTACAAGCACTAAAGGAATAGTAGCCGCTCCTCGTGGGTTCTGCCTCTGTAGTGAACAACTACTGGGTAGTGAAAAAGCCCGATGAGTGCTATTATTCCCCACACCACTCCAGATATAATCAGTGATACAGGTAACAAAGTGCAAACTAATTGCAACTGCAACCTGGTCTGTGATTAATTTTAACTAAGTGTGTAGAACAGAAATGAATTGTGTTTAAAGAAAAATGCAATGTAAGAGGTTTTTCTTATTTATGGGTTTCCAGTCATCATTTGGTTTAGTGGATCAGATATCAAACTCTAATATGATTTTGTGTTTTATTTCAGAATTGCAGGAAATGTTTATATCCAACTTCTTTTATGCACACCAATCAAAAATTTCAAGTAGCCTTTTATTAAAGCAAATGAAAGCATGAACATTGGAGCTGATTTCTGGGCATTTTTAAAGTGAGAAAATAAAATGTGACTGCTTTATACCAAATTCTATTTGTAGATGGGATGAACACAGCTCTGAAAATGGAATATATTCACTGGAGGGAAAGGCATGTTTATGTTTACTGATCTGAAGTTTACTGACCTATCAGAAAGGTTACATTTCAGTGATCTTCAGCAACTTTGTAAAAGGATGATTTTTTTATTATTATTTTTTCTTTTTTTTTTACCCCTCAGATATTGAGGGCATGAAATGTTTGTTATACTATGTCAGAAAAGAATACAGATTTGTTTTTAAAATGTGCCTGTGTAAATGAGTAGGAAGGAAAAAAAGAAGCAGTTTCATGCAGTGTGTCCCTAAGTATTATAGGATTCAAATCTAGAGTAACTTTTAAAACAGTTAAATTCAATCACTGTAAAGTTTGCTGTTCCCTGTCTCTCTGCATCAGATTTCTAAAATCTGATATATATACATATATATAACATATATATAAGTATATATGCTGTGTAGCATGACCTTCAAGATCCAAGAACCCAGAAGAAATAGGAGTATTTAAACAACGTAGGCATAGCACCATAGACACATGATAATAATTCTCCTTTCCGGTCACTCACCACGGTGACTGCTGGACACCGAGGTGCATAAGCCACATCCGCTTTGGGAAAGCGCATTTAGAAGTCACCGTAGGAAAATGTAGCTTTATAGTTTAATGAAATCATAGAATCATAGAATCATTAAGGTTGGAAGAGACCTCAAGGATCATCCAGTCCAACCGTCCCCCCACCACCTATTAACCACTAAACCATGTCCATGGAGAATTATGAATTATTTCTGTGATTCTGAGAGAAGGTAATTTGAATGTTAGTCAGCAGAGACCTGCATTTCAACAAAACTATTATTTTCCTTTGTACCTTAATGATTTACTTAGTAGAAGGTGGGGTTTTGTATCTGTCCGTCTAGGATGCATTGTGACAAAGGGCTGTAAGTATCTAACTTCGAAAAGTTCAGTGTTAGACTACCTCAAATTCTGGGAATGGGGAAGAAGAAGGACAAGGGACTAGGGCAGGTAAAAAGTAAGCTGAATGTGTGAAGACTATGGTTTTAATGTGCCTCATTTTCTCTTATCTCTGTCCAGAACATTTTATCTCATCTCTGTCCAAATGTTTAGATGAATCATTGAATACCTGCTCCTAGATCTCTTCACTGACAATAGGGAAAGCTTAGTAGACTGGTTTAGATGTGGGTGTTGGTTAGAGTGGTCTCATGCCTTTTTTCTTTCAAATCTTAGTTCCAGCTCAGAAGGAAATCCTCTGTGTGTGAGGGACACAGATAAACTAGTGGCAGGTAACTGGAAGGTGAGGGATATTTTGCATCATTTGGGATGCTTTGGTTTCTTATTAGTCTGCACTTTGTAATCTGAAACACCTGCATAAACGCCTATAATGAATTGTGCCAAGCAACAGTCAGTTTATGAGCTGCTGCTGATTGACATGTGAGACCTAAAGAATTGTGAATTCGTGTTCTCAAATTTTATGTCCTGGCGGTTCAAATGATTTTGGTTTCTTTTTCTTGGTTTTTTTTTTGGGTTTTTTTTTCTTTTTTTGGTGTGTGTTTTGTTTTGTTGTTTCTTTGCTAAACATATTACAAAATATTTACAAAGTTATTGGCAAACATTATTTCAGAAGGTAATGGGAAATCGATCAGCTAGTTTACTCAGGAATTTCAGCACATTGTAATGGAAGTGATTCAGATAGGTTGTAAGTATTGAGTATAAGGTTGAGTTTATTCTGGATATAAATATTCAAGTTAGTAGTTGAATTTGACTTTCACTGAGAGAGTCACCCATTTTGTCATGTATAGTAGCCCAGAGTAGACGAGAAGCAGAAATTAAAAGTTAAGAGGTAAAACATAAAAAAAAGGAAAAATTCTATCCTCTAACTGTAGCATTTCAGTTTACTTGTTTTTTCTTAATAGACTGTTAATCCTGACAAATTTTGCTGGATTATGTGTGATAGTTCCAGGATACTTTTTGCAATCTGACAAGGACAAGTCCTTCAGTTCTTTATTTGTGTAGCAGAGGTAAAATGACAGTGATTTATCTGCTGTCTTTAGGCTTCCTATGAAACATTTCTTTAACACACCTTTGCTGTTTATTGTTTTGTTAACTCATGAATTTATGTGCTAGACAGCTGATTATTAAATAAAAGAAGGCTTCTGTTTCCTCACTATGATTGCTAATGCTGTAACACAGAAACGTTGACGTTTGAGCCTTTCTAATTTTCCAAGGTGTCTTCAGGCCTTCTGGGGTAGTGTATATCGTATCCTTGACTGGAGACATTCCATGTAAAGATACTCCATTTCAGACTTAGTTTCAGAGGTGAGACAGACAATAATCCTTTTTATTATTCTTCCTTTGTCATCATAGATTCCCAAGGTTAATATGCCTGCCCATCTTCTCTGACCCTGGCTCTTACAGCTTATGGCTTTGATTCCAGATTCTGAAATGGGTTTTTTGACCTTTTTTGTTTCGCCTTGTTGTCTTCAAACAAAAGGGGAAATGTTTTAGATTGCTGAAAGCAATGTTTCTTTTATTTGTTTGTATAACTTCAAAGGAGACTTACAGCTTATAAATTTACAGAAGTGCTTTATGCTTTTGAAACGCTGTGTTTTCTTGCACAGATGAAGTTGGTGGTTGCCATTGCTTTTCAAAAGACAAGTGGTCAGCTGAAATCATAGGAGAGAAGGAAATAGGTGCAGCTCTGGCTTGTTTTCTCTCACGTTATGTAATTTCCTTCTATCTCTGTAAACTCATTTCTAATACATTCACAAGGAAACTAGAATACGCTTCTTCATAGATCTGCAGGAAACTGATATTCGTGGCATTTTAATATAGAATTTTTATTCTTTCACTTCTAATTTTTATGAAGATCATACCAAACCAGTCTTCCAGATAGGGTAGCTGCTGATTGTCATGAAGTTGCTTCTTTTCTGAAAAGACAGGTTTGGGTATAATAGCTGACATACAATAAACATGTAACTCATCCTGTCTTAGAGACAGCCCTTGCAGTGCTGCTACAGCCAGGTGTGCTGGTGAACCTGGTTGTTCACTCCAAGACATGTGTGTGTTGTTTCTGTTTGTATGAGTGATTAAGAAAAAAGGAAAATCTTTGTGTTGAAATTGAAAAACATTTTATTTAGCAAATCGACATGATCTTCATTGGTGTCATGGTTAAAAAACAGATTTATTTTTTTTTTGTGGAGTTCCAGAAAATATTCGTTGGACTGAAGGTGGTTTTGAGAGTTGAGTTGTAGGGGCATAAAGGAGCAATTGCCTTTTAAAAAACAGTCTTTAGTAACCTGTCTGCCTCTCTGTATGTATTCAAAGACATCTCCTCTGCTTATGTACGAAGAGAGAAAGACCAAAGGAATTAATTTTAGCCCCAACTAATAAAGTCCTCAAAGAGTCTCATAACCTGTTAAACCACAAGGGAGATCTAATCCACAATCAGAGAAAAAAATTTCCCTGGCCCTTACTGTTAAACAGTGGTTTTGTCCTGGAAGTTGAGTATATATGTATTTTCAAAAAGATTTTGGTTCTTTGCTCATCCTTGATCTATATCTATTATTATTTTCACTTGTAAAATGCCAGTTTTTCTGGCTTATGCATTTTTTTTCTTCAGTCAAAATGTTACATTTTGTCACTGTGTACTTCCTTTTATATGAATGTTTCAGTACAAGATGCAGAGCATGAGATCTGGAGGCTAAATTTTTTTTCAGACCCTTACATAGTCTTCTGGAGAGTATTCTCCCTTTTCTTCTCTTCAGTTTTTGTGCCGTTTTGTGGTGGAAGAATCTAACCCTTGAAAACTAATTAGCAGCTGTATGCTAGTTATTGCTTTAAGCTTTTTGTGCTTTTACAATACAAGTGAGTATGTGAATGCTTTATTTTGGGTTCTTGTTTCCTAACTTAAAAAAAAAATCTTACTGTATTTTACAGTAGAAGTGGGTAGGAAGAGCCACATGAAAATACATGTAGGTGTCATTGTACAGCAGCCCTTCATGCAATGCACGCAGTTTTACTTGGCTTATTCTGACTTAATCTCTACTTTATTTTCTGCTCAGGAAAAGGCTTGTATTCAGAACTGCCGTGTTGGTTGAAAGCTGGAGATGGAAGAACACAGATTACTCATAGCTGGTGCAAGGCCACGTGACAGGTGACTTTATTTTTAGGCTAGGCTAGCACAATCTAATCCTGGGATGTTGCTTGGAAGAATGTTTGGCTTGAAGCAACTACTATGTAGGTTACATTCCTACCTTAATAATGTAAAGAGATCAAAAATCTAACAAATGTAATATTTATAAACCCCTTTATCTGAAGATGCCTTACTACCCCAAACAAAGAAGTCTTGGTCTGTTGTTGATTTTCAAACACAGATGTAGTTCCATGCTTTGTTCCCATCCAAGTGGAAGAGAGGATGTGCTCTCTGCCTTACGTCAACAGTTCTGAGAGTGAACCACTCAAAAGTACTGTGCTCTTAGTAAAATACTTTAATATTAAACTTAACATTGAAAATCTTTGCTATGGCCATGAAATTAGTTGCCACTATTTGTCTCTTATATGTGACATCTAGCAGATACTTAATCTCAGGAGAATTTATGTCAGTATTTCTGAAATAAGCTACTTGATTGTCAGTAGCTTCTCAATTATTCAATATGTATCAGAAGTCTCATTTATTTTTCCCTTGTATTTTTTTTTGTAATACAGGGGTTTTGAGGAATAGTTTCAAAGAACATCTGAGGAGGTAACGTGTTGCTGACCTTGACAAACCATTAAGTTTAAGTACATTTATTGAACATTGTAACTTTAGAACAAAAAAAAATGAAGTTTTGTGAAAGAAAATAAATTCTAGTGTGTGATAATGCTATGGGAAGATGTTTTTGAGAACTGATTGGAAAATGGAAATTTCTATAGAAATCAGAATATGTTATTCTGAAATGTAATATTTTTTTCAGAATTTAACTCAAAGGAAATGGCTCATTTTTATGTTGCTTAGTGGAACATTTGTCTATATTATGTCTGTACTATGCAGCAGTATAACTGTGTAGATTAAATTTTAAAGCTTACACCATTTTTTTAAAGACAAGAAAGACCTGAAAGAACTTTCTCTTTTGTTGAAACAGGTTTTTCAGTGATATTTAAACACGATACTGGAGAGGCAGTAAAGGATGTAAATGTCCAAAGCTCGTGGATTTTCATAGGTTTTCCCATAATTCTTTTTGTGCTATCAAAACGCAATTCACAAAAACTTGGTACAGTTCTCCAACTTATATAAGAATGTATGAATATCAAAATTGAAACAATATCTAAATGTATGCATGTAAGATGGAATCTCCTTCTGGCTATATTAGCCAATTCCATCAATTCTGGGTCCAGGAAGATGATTTTCCTGTATTTCACAGAAAGTTTCAAAGATATACAGTATCCAACAGTAAAGAAAATTTGTAATAGACTCTGCACAGGATTGTTAATCTTTTTTAAAAGAAAAACTTTGTTTGCGTGTGTGTCAATTGTAAGACTATCTCCCTGCGCTTTTCTGCTATATGACACAAATACATACAGTTCTATAGCTGAAAATACATCAGCCTGTATGAGAAGAAAAAAGGCAAAATCAGGAAAATGACTACTATTGCTTTCTCGGAGTGGAGAGAAGTACAGGGAAGAGGGAAGTGGTGCTGAGGCTCATCTGCTGTTGAGCTGGAGACTGGCCACTGGAAAAGGCACGTCCCAGTGAGTTGGAAATCACACTTGGATCACTGAATGTTCATATACCTGATGTATGTGGAGTTCTGCATTATATAAGAGAAAGTGGGTGGTGGTATGGTTTTCAGGTTTTTTTTGGTCCGAGTTTTATGCTTTTGGAATACTGAATAACTGTAAAATATTACATGCTTTTTTTGAATGGCTTATAAATTTACTTACAGCCTTAGAGAATTATGCAACAATTATTCCTATCAGACACATTTCCAGCAAAATATATCCATTCATTAAGTGGCTATATAGATTTAAAGACCTGCAGGGTCTCTAATTCTTTCCCTTGTTCCCCTTTCTGTAAATCAGAGCTTCAATATTAGCATCTTAGGCGACATCTCTCCTTTTTGTTTCTTTTCTGTTTTTACTCTTGCGTCCTTAATTGATACCATCTTGCTACATGGTTTTCAAAAGAAACTCCTCGTTGCATCGGTTCTGTGTGCCAAGAGAAACCTGCCTGAATGAAAAATAATTAAAATGGCATAGTAAGTTAGTCTGTTAGGCTGCATAAATTTGCTTTCATTCCTTAAACCATTTTAAGTGACAGTAAGTGCTTCACTTGAATTTTGGGACTCTGATGAGTCATCTGTTGTATAGGCATGATGATGGCACTGTTGATGCCTCACTATGACAGTCTTAATATAGCTGTAATTATGCTGAAACTATTCAATAAGTGAAATCATTGTATTAATCTGTATGTTTTCTTTCCAGGCTCCCACAGAAACATTTTAACTCTGTTCTTTTTCATGTTCACCTTATTCTTACACTACGCTTTTGCAGGGAGAGGGAAGTGGAAGTATCAGATGGAGTCATTCAGAAATCCTGATTCATACTCAGTAGTTGCTCCTTGCCTTCATGCTTTTCTTCTTCCATACAAGAATTTCAGTAACTCAAGTGCAGTGACCCTTGTATCTCCATCAAACTTGTACCTGTCTGTCAGTGGTGGCAGGTCAGTTGCAACAGTGCCGGTAATTTCAGTAATAAACTCTCCTGTTTGACCCATATGGTGGAAAAATAATATTCCCTTCCTCACACTCTGTTGAATCTATTCACAATGCTGTTGCACGTGGTTAGGATACAGCTGAAACATATGGATTGAGTTTTAAGTACAAATATATTAATATTTTGATAACATTTAATAATCTGGATTTTATAATTAATAATTAAAAAATTTTCAAGGGTAAAAGACTTTCACAAAATTGAGAAGAATTGATTTCCCTTTCTATGACTCTAGCAAGCATGAACTGCCTTTGTAGAAAGAAGTGCCTTTAATTATCATGCATGTACCTTGATTAACTTTATCACTCACGAGTGATTTTAATAGTTATTTTGCAGTCTTCTGAATCCCTTCCAACCCTGATTGCTAGGAGAATTATTTAATCTTAAGTATACCAGATGTATGTATATTTTCTATTATTAAAAAAAAAGGAGACTATAAGTCTCAAAGTTATACTGCAGACTTTAAGGGGACATAAAGTAAGAATTTTAATTCTCTGCAGTATCTTTCATGCAATAATTTATTTAAGAACGTTTCTTAAAATCTATTTCAGTAGACTACAAGTAGTATTTTCATAGATAGGAATTAAATGGGATCAGCCTGTGTGGGTACAGTGCCACATGGGGCTTTAAAAAAGCAGAATGTCTCACATGTCTTTCCAATTCCTGCAGTGTGCAACACACTAATTTTGCAGACTCTAGCTGAGTTAGTAATCCCTTGCATTTCTTATATAGCTGGAACATGTTTTCATATCTAAACTGAATCAATATAGTGAACCTAACAAACCAGCCTGTGAATTTATATACACAATGACCAAGAGTACTGCGGTTATTTTTTTTCTACTGTCTAGAATCATCTAGTAATTCATTATAAAAGAGTCATGGTCCTCATACGGTTTATTTATTTATTTTTTATTTTATTTATATCCTATGGGGCATGCTTACTTGATAATAAATTAGCATTTATTGACACCAATGCATGTATTCACCTTTATACCTTGGTTCCATCATACCTGTTGCAAGCAACAAAAACATTAGGGGTTTTTTGCTATTTTCTCTTATGAAGTAATCTCTATTTTTTGAATTGAAATAATAAAAATACCTCTAATGAAAACACTGAAGTTCCACTGCCGTCTTTCTGAGGCATGAAACCTGTCACAGATAGTGAGAACTGAAAGAAAATGCTTCTCTGTCCCATTTGTTCTGTGGTGCTTAACAATTGTCTAGCTGAAGGGATGAAATGTTCAAACTTTTTCTACTGGTGAGAGGCTTTTATCATTTTAAACTAGTGTGAACTCCCCTAACTCTTTCTGTGCACTCATAGGAAGTTCAGTTTTTGCTGAATAAGGTATAGTTTGATTTTTCATAACAATAAACTTGTTAATAATAGTTTATTGATCAATTCAGAACATAGAACTTAAAGATAAAATTAGTTCAAATAATAGTTAAAAGTATTGGTTTAAAGACATGTTAGTGGATTTGATATTGCATCTTTCTAAATCCCTAACCTTGCAGTCAATTAATGTGTTGACACTCTTTTGTTCGGAGTCCTGGCTGTCCTAAAATCAATGTTAGTTCCATTCATTTCACTAGTGCTTATTGACTTAAGTAGATTTATTTGTCTGCTAAAGGTAGACATAACATTTATTTCTCGTGCTGAATAAGCACTACTTGTGAAGATTTTCCTTTTATGAGCCTTAGTTCATACAGAAGCTCTTCATTTATCTGCATGAAAAACTTAAAATATGAGAATCTTAATCTGTACGTGTTAGGTTAGAAAGATGATTTCAGGCGTCACTGAAACCTATGGGAGTTGGAGGAGTTTAGTGCTTTTTCAGAAGTTTTCAATATGAAATCTAATTCTAAAAGGACTGAATAAATTAGCTGCTTTTCCTCTGTACAATATGGCTTTTAAACACTGAATGAGATGTACGATGAGCAAATGTGCACTGAACATGGTTGAGTCTGAAAATAGAAATTATACTAAAATGCTACCATACATTTTTCTAAATTGAGAACATAATTCCTCTGTGAATTACTGAAGAAGTCTTGAGCATGGCTTGAGGGAGTCCACCACTGATGCTGCAAAGAAATTGTACTTTCAAAGGGTTAAACCAGAAATTAGTTCTTGCTTTTGCTTTTCCCCATCTTTAACATTAAACACTAGTCCTATGCATTTACAGTTTCCCTGTCTGTGTTCAGTGTTTGACTTGCTCACATTCATTGTCACAACACAGTGTAGCTCTATGTCCACAGAATGTTTTTAAAGGAAATTATGGTACGATGGCACAATTCAATCCAGACACCTCTCTCCCCTTTTGTTTACCCATTTCAGGATGAATCATTCAAACTGTCCTTCAATCTGTGTAGAAAAATAAGCAAACACCGTTTCTTTTGTGCATGGTCTAAGGGCAAAGCAATATTTTTAGATCTGTGTCAATTTACTTCATTCCAACAAGTCAGTCTGCACTTCCCTCCAGCCAGCAGTTAAAGAGCTGTTACCTGATAATCAACATTAATTCTGTCAAATAAAATGCAGAAGTTATGACTGCATCTTGACATGAAATACATAAGTATGACTAAAACTTTTCCCCCCCCTCAGTAGCTCCTCAGCGTGGAGCTCGCACCCAGCTGTGCAGGATTCCTGGCAGTGGTTGGGATGCGTACCTTCCCAAGGAAGGTGCACTTGCCCATAACTGTTTGATCTGGTTGAAGGCTTGGAGTAGTTGGTGTGCTAGCCAAAATGTCTTGGTAGAGGTGCCAGATTTATTTCTTAGGTTTAGTCTGAGTACATTTTTTTGTGTATCTGGTTTGCTGACTTAGGGTGAAATTGAAAATTGTCATTTCTAGGCCTAGGATTACACCCAAGCTTTTATTCTCTGACCAAATTTCAAGGAATTATTAGTTATATAAATTGTCTGATAAAAAGTCTAGGTATTATTTTTTAATGAAAATATTTCAATAGGGCACAAACGAATCAATGGCTTCTTTGGTTTTAACCCATCTGAATTAGAGTATATGCAGAAAGTTGTGACATAGAAGTAATTTTGACAGAACTGGAGCTGATGTAGAGTGTGTTGCATACATTCTTCCTATGTAGCTAAAGGGAACATGTATATTTTATAACTTCTTGTTTGTCTGGAATATTCCTTTGAGACTGGGTTCTAAGAGTTAACTGTCTAGGATCCTGCTGTAATTTTAGTTTCCAAATATTTTAATTCCTTCATTGGGCTAAACAAAGGGACATAAAATAACTTCCTTTATCTTTTTTTGAGGTGCAGATTTCAGTGTGCTAATCAATTTGTTCAGGCTTTCAGAACACAAAAAGCTCGAGTCATTTTGCTGAAGCTAATTAAGGCATACAGAGTGTGATTAGAGATATCACAACAAATGATGAGAAACAAGAGGGTTTATTTCATACTGGGTAAATTTCACTCTTTAGCTCTTTGTATTTGACACCTTTAGCAGTACATACCTTGTTTTGCTATTTGAGGAAGACAACATAAGTTTTTTGAAAAAGAGACAAAGTCTGACATTTGAGATCCTTGCATTCTGAACATCTACTCTTGGTAAAATAGCAGGATTTAGAGGCACTGCTAGCATGAGAAGCTATCTTGCCTCCATTTCCTTGAGTATCCACGTATATGAGGAAGACAAGTTTATACTGCTTCAATATGAAAGATAAAATGAAGCTGTATCACACATGCAGATAAGATATAAAATACAATATGTAACTTGAAAATACATAAAAGTTGTTATATTACACTGGAAATACGAATATTAAAACCAGATAAGGTTAGCTTGGCAATTCCTACCTGTATTAAAATAGGAAATGCAGAGTTAATTTATATGCTCTTAGGAACCAGAACTTATAAGCTGTAAGAAGAAATGGAAATTGCATTGCAAAAAGAATTATTGTGATCTTAGTTCTCGAGTTCCAAGTAGGCTTTGCAGATTTCTTACTCCAGCTTTTCTCTATCCCATATTTTCATAAACTCAGAAACGTCTAATGAGGAGCCCACAGATACATGACAAACAAATTGCTGTGCTGGTGGGACAATGGGTGTGGTGTTTTTAGAATAACTCAGAGTACTTAAACTGGTTTTACCTAAAATCACCTTTACTGTATTTGATGCTATGTTTTATAGTTCTACTAATGCTTCAGCTGTAGTTGAAATTAGCCTACTAGTTGGCATAAAAGAATAAATAAAAGTGCTTATCAGGACTAACTTTTCGTTATATATATATATAAGAATGTATGAAATTCAAAAGAAATGTCTGAATGTTTTTGACAATTTCACAGTCTGCATATAAATAGATATATATAAATAGAAGTATATATAAATTTTATACTATACATGTATGCATTTGTATGTACTGTATTTGTATATGTATGTATATTTATACACATTTCAGCAAAAGTAACAAAATTCTCCTCTTCCTAGAAATATTTTTTAGCTCTCTTCTAATCAGGTCTTTAAATCCTATGGCCAGAATCAGGCTTTATATTCACATTATCTTTAGCCAGCAGTAGTGTGTCCTAATAAAATCAGGAAATAAGCAGTGGCTCTAAGCTATCCTGCATGCACGCTTTTCTTGTGTATGTAATCCTTGCTTCGATATTTCATGTATTCATTCACCAGGAAATACAGCAATAATTCTTCCATATGTGCATTTATTCTCTGCTAGAGATCCTATGCTACTACTCCTTGAGCTCAGAGAACAGGCATCCTGCCTAACTTGGTTTCAGTCTCTAATTAGCCCAGCCTGTCAGCACAGGGGTTTTCGCTAGAAATTCTATCACACGGTTCTCATTGACTGGCAGTAAAGTTAGTGGAAGTCAACTAGAACAAGGGCTGCAGCTTCTAGAAGTCACTAAATCATAAATTTGCTTTTGTACAAAGTATTTTTCTTAAATGTGGTTTCAAGTACCTATATTATAAAGCAAAAATTTCTCAGAAATGCTTCAAAAATATTATAGATCTGTTTAGTTCTGTTTCCTAATGAAAGCACCTGAAATCTGAGAAACTCCTCCCTTGCAATATTAGAGATACTTTCTTGAAGCAAGGTAATATATTCCTGTTTTGTTTGGGTAGGACAGTGAGGTGTAACAGTGCTTTACCTTTACATGGGTAAAGATCTTTTTCTTCAAGAATCAGATTCTCTGGGTGCCTGTCTGACTTCAAGAAACTTTCTAAATTTTTCTAGCCAAGATGTAAACTAAACTCTGCCAAGAAGCATATAGCTTAACAGGTCTTGAAATAACAGCCAAAAATACAGTCATTCTTGCACCTTTTTCCTATGCTTCGATGTATGAGGAACCTTGGCTTAGGAAGTTTACAGGATGTGCATTTATATGAACTTTGTGACTTTGGAGTTGTGGTATTTTGTGCAAGCAGCATGGAGGCTTTATCATGCAGTAGTTTTCACATTTTCTGTAGCAGTGCTGTTTTTCTAATTTATACAGATAGGATTTTTCCACTTCAGCAGGGTAATAATGTCTCAAGGGAATGACATATGTATAAATTGAAATTACAGACAAAGAGGGAACACTGAGCTGCTCTAAACACTTCTGGTAAATGTGAGGTTAGATGTGGCCTGATTGCTGGCCATATGTTCGAACAGCTCTGGAAGCAAAATCACAGTGAGGCGATCAGGGAGGATTTAGATGGACGATTTCCAGAGCTGTGTTTGAGGAGGTGCAGAGGAGTGAGAGATCTGACCATGCCTTTTCCAAACAGTGGTGCTGGCTCTGGGTACTGTACATTGATGGGACACTGCAGCGTAGGAGTATGGGGGTTATAGTCTGGCTGCAGTTGTAACATGCAGATGATGAACAGAGTAGGGTGATAAAATCACTATAGTGATTTGAGATTGTACACATTGTACTGCATCCAAGATTAATTCTCTGCCATCGAACATAAGATCTTGTCTAAGCTGCTTTAGTTAGCTTCGTGTTCATTAAGGATTGACTACAAATCCTCACACGTGTCCAGCCTTTATGGCAGAGGCAGGGTAATCACGATTTGCAAGCTTTTGGAACAAATAAATCCCTTGTATTTATACAGACAGATAGAAATTTCTACATATATAGCTAGCAATTTGGTTGTCTTCTGACTAATCTAAATAACTACCTTTGCATCGTTTGAATAACTGTGAAACGCGCCTGTAAGGTCTATGAGGATTGCTGTGCGGCTTTTCTCAGTGCTGGGATGGGAATGTACAGGGAAGGATGCGTTCGGTGCAGCCGAGCCGTACACAATTAATAGGTAGGACAAATAGTCACATAAGGAGAGGTTTCTATGCAGAGGTATTGAAAGTAAAAAGCCTCATACTGAAACCAGTTAGACATACAATTCTCTTTTGGAAGTAATGGTTGAAATCATGTAAGAATTGTTATACTAGATTGTTATTATTAGTCCATTTTTCATTACATAGTTTGAGACAAATTTCAAAGGAATGACAGAACTCCTTATGTTAGTAGCAATATAGGCTTAAAAGCTTTCCTCAAAGCAGAGGTCAGGTCAGAGAGAGAATGGAGGAGATGGTGACTCCTAGACTTTCTGAAGAGTTGCTCTCACTGAGAGCAGCGTGTGTTGTGACATGGAGTGAGGTCTGTTTTGCCAGACCTAAGAAAATAGGACTGTTATTGTGATGCTGAGTATTAACAGTGATGTGAGCAAAATGAATAGGTGGGAATTTATTTTTTTAAAGCTATGTGAACTTGAGGTATTCAAACTGTAAGTAATTATGTGCACAAGGTATTTTTTCCAAAGCCAGCATAATAATTTGAAAAATTCCCTGTGATTTTAAGGCTTTTATTATATTCTGTAATTTACTTTAAACTGTAACTGCTAGCTTTAGGGATGAAATTTTGTACTACATAAAAAAATGTTCAAAGCATAGTGGCATAATAAATGAGTTTTCTTTTCCAGATCATACATATTAGAAAACTTCTTTGCAATTGCTTTGGGTGCTGATAAACCCACTGATTTCAACAAAACTATCTGTAGAAACTTGATGCATTTTTTTTTTCCCCAAAAAACATTCTGGCTATAGCTGTGGCCTGCTTGCACTTAATAAATTTCTATTTTTATTTTATTTTTTATCTAAAATACTGCTGGTTAGAAAAAGTGTGACTGCAGAAGATATTTTAAGGAACAGATTTTTTTGTATACCTTGCTAAAACAAACAAAACAATGTATGTTTGGATTTTTTTCCTAATGAAATTTAAGTTAACGTAATGTTTCAACAGACATTGCTAGGGCATATATATTCTTTAGTATGTACATTAAAAGCCTTCTTAGTATGATACTATTTGCTAGTTAATTCTGTCCATTATCAGTATTTTTCTCCTGTGTAAAATTAAGTCTGTCTACAAAGTCTCATTCATCAAAAATACTGTGAAAAAGACTACGGAAGACTTGAGATTAGTGGCCAAATGTTATCATGATAATAAGGACTGACAATTATATTTCCTCTTGTAAGAAAAGGCAGAAGTGAGCTTGGCCTGTTGATCGTAGGAGAAATGAATTTAATGCAGGTGTAGTTGTTAGGGATCAGTCATACTTTTGTAATTAAGCACTCTGTGTAAGATGAGGATTAATCCTAAGAAAACATTACTAATATTGAAATCCTAAGATATTCCTCATTGTTGTAAATAGGACTTAGAGATTCCTGTCACCTAGCAAGACCAAAGAAGAAATAATTTAAAGCTTATTTTGCCTGTGTCATGAAACATTATTATGCATCCAGAAAGGCACAAAGGAAGTAGATGTACTGATCTCAGCTGGGCTTTACTAAATGTCCTTCAGATTCCAGACTTAACTTTTTAATAGGCAAACAAAATTAACTTACCTGCCTATTTCCTTTTGTCTAGTGTTTTCTCTATTGTTTAAAGGAAAGATGCAGAAAAGAAATGCAGGTGGGAGGGGAAAGCAAATAAAATACATTTTACTAACTGTTGTAGCAGCTGTGCGAGGTGTAAAGTGGGGAGGGAGTCTTTTAAAAAGTCTTTTAAAGTCCAGTTGTTAAGAATAACCTAGAAAGTAGGAAATAAAATTTGGTTTGAAATTTTACAGATTCCATCCCACATATTTACCTTTATGTACCATAACATACCTCACTTGTATGTAAATAATGAAATTATTTTCAGATAATTGTTATTCATTCTGTGCTCTATAAATGGAGATGATATTTTCATACTTAATTATAACATTTTTAGTCTTCCAAGCAAAGTAAAGCATGCATTTAAAGTTAAATTAGTCTATTTGTAAAGTAACCATTCCTCTGTTCAATATGTTAGCGTTTAAGAAATTTTAAAAAAAAAACCCACACAAAATCACTAACTTAATTTAGGTGGTAACAGGTTCCCTTTCATTGTTTCAGGAGAGTGATGTGTTCAATTAAAAATTCATCCCTCTTTTATAACCCTGAGACACTCAATCCTGTGAAAATTCTAGGCATCATCTGTGTGTTCTCCTTGTGTCCTGTTTGAAATCACGTCATAATGCAATGTATACAGACAGCTCTGAAATGTTTGAGAGTAGACAATGAAGTAGCAGCTTTTGACATCTCAGTCATGGGGTGAGATCCACATGAGAGAGAAAAGCGTTGTAGACTTCAGCTCATAAAGAAGGTTTTGTGTTCACGTAAGATGTCCTGTGGGCATCATTAGAGCATAATTAACAGAATACAATTACGAAGTAAAGGCCAGAGAAGGTATGGGATTCAGGCATGAATGTTAGATCAAAGCTAAGTTTCCATACCATACTTTCTAACCATGGAAGAAGCAAGTTTGGGGCAGCAGAAGCACAAAACCAGTCTAGTGATAACTTGGATAATGTTTGAGATTATCCTCAACAGTGAGGAGGAAGAAATAGTAAGAAGCCTTAACCATATCACATTTTTCTTCCAAGTTATCTTCAATTTGTAAAGAATGTATTAATTATTTGGCATTTTGGGGTTTTTGAGTGAGAGTTTCAGCAGGAGAAAAGGAAAGAAACCATAAAATGATATCATTAAAGCTTTAGCCATATACAATCAAGGCATGTGCCTTAAAGAGGACTGAGCTAATGGTCTCAAGTATCCAAATAGTTGCTTTAATTTTGCAGTATCATTACAACTACAGAAAATAAGTAATTTCACTGAAGTGAAAAAAAATCAATGGTGCTATTGATGTGCTCCAGCTGAGGTGTACATGGCATTTAAAAGACGAAGTGTGGAGCCACAGCTGTCAATTTCATCATAAAAATGTACCGATTTTGCCTAGTTAAAACCCATTAGTTGGCTGAACTCTTGCACACTGGTTATGTTTCAGGAAGTTATTTTTGAATGTCAAGCACTTGCTTGGGTAGGCAAATGTCTCCTATGAATTTCTGAAGGTGAGCGAGGCCACCCTGTGTTCCTCGTGAGTGTTTTGCCTATTCTTGTGCAGGCAGCAGACAGAAGTATCGGAGGCCGGTACATTTTGCAATCTTTTTTTTTAATAATACTATTACTGAATATTTCAACGTGGCTGTTTTTGTTTAGACTAAGTATTGATTTATTTATTTAGTAAACTTGTATACAACAGTTTTGTATAACATGATCGTCAAGTAAAGGAAGCGTTCTTGAAGATGTTACTGTATCATTTCCACGTGTCTCACTGATCTGGGAGTCAATAACTGTTGAGTGCCAGCGGTTTTAAAGGGCCACAAGAATGGCGTGATACTAGAGCAGGAATTGCCTCATGATTTATCTTCAAAAGATGAACCGTCTCATTTCATTTACAAGAGAAATTGAGGAGGATATTAACCAAGAGACGGAATTAGGTAACTTTCAGGGCTCATTTTGTTATTTAAATATACAGCAAAGCTAATTCAGTATGCATATCTGAGGAGATCTTTACTTTTGTCTTCCTCCTCTGTGCTCTGGGGCTTGTGCTGGGATCTGACTTGGGCTCAAGCACAGCTGAAATTTTTGCTGGTGTTTGCAGCAGACTAGTTGGCCTTCTGTGGGAGGCATCTGGTGAGCTCCTTTTGAAGGGCTGCTCCCTGCTTCTTCCCAGGCTGCAGAACAGCTTTACTCCTTTCTGGGCGAGATGTAGGGGAGGAAAGGAGATTGCGTCTCTCCCATCCTAAGTTGCCTTTCTTCATGGCAGGTAATGAAATAAATGCCTAGATTTACATGAACTCCCTGTATTTCTAAATTGCTTTTTAAAGGATTGCTGTCATCACAGCCAAGGATGAGGATAAACATCCATCTTCGGTCAAACTTGTGTTGTTAATATGCTTTATGGAGTTCTGCAAACTTGATCTGCAGAAGGCAGGATAACACTGATACTGTCATGCCCTTGTTAATGTGTTCATGCCTATTTTATTAAATTTGCATATTGTAGCATGTGCAACACTTATGCAAGGTAAATTTCATAAGCCAGAGTTGATTCAATGTGTACAATACAGAAATAATTTACTAGATTCAAATGTAAATCTCTCAACAACTTTGAAATCATTTACAGGACTTTTTTCATCTGTTAATGACTTTTGATTCCTGAAAGAACTACCTGTGTGGTAAGTGTTTTCACAGGAAAAACAGTAAGGTTACATTATTGGGGTGGCTTTATTGTTGTTGGTTGGTTTGCTTGGTTTTTTAATAGCAAGGTGAGTGATGTGATGCCTGCACAAAGCACTCATTTTGCATTGAACTGTTATGGAGAGAAGTACAGGCAGAGCATACAAGCTCACAGTGACATGTTAAATGCAGAGAATATAATTTCAAATTAATAGAGTTGTAATCCAGAACAGGTAGTCACTGAAGATAAGTATTTAGATGTTTATACATATAATCAGCCACATAACGATTAATGTTCACGTGTAAAGGACAATGGTGACTGTATTTCGATGTTAATATCTATTGATATGAATTGAGTATGACATGAATTCACTTCAAGTGAATTTTCAGTATTTCATGAAGATTCAACTGAAAAATTTATGTCCCTGAAAATTATAAAGAAAAATTAATGATCTTAAAAATATGGTGTGTGTGTTTGTGTGAATATATATTTCATATTTCTCATTTAAATTTAACTTTTCTTTTTTTCCTGGCTTTGGGGTTTGAATTAACTTGAGAATTCGTGTGATCTAGCTTTACTTTTAAAATGTAGAAGCAGGCTATTTACCAAATCAACCTTATACCATAAAAGGAGTTTATTTAATCAAATCAACTCTTCCTAGTGGAAAATGTTTGTTAAGAAATACAGGAAGAAGAAATATCAAACCCCTGGCAAATCAGGCTCTGCAGGCTGAGGAGGAAAGTATTTAGGTTTTGCAGTCAGAGTTGTTTAATTGTCAGTGAGATTCATTTTACTATGTACTTGTGATGTTTGGAATTACCTTGTCCTTACCTTGCTAGTAAGAAAATACAACTAAAGAGAGCATAAGATAATCTTCATGTCAAGCAAGGCAGGCGTGATAAGTAGGAGAATCATCTCTCCCAGTAATACACTAGTTGTGTCCACTTTAGCGTTATCAAGTGTGCCACAGAGCTACAGATGTCACATTTTCAGGTTCAGAAACTCCTTGTGAGTTCTCTCCTGTGCTTTGGGATTACTCCTGTTTTTGTTTTAAACTGCAATTTTTTTTTTTATTTTTTTTTTTTTTATTTTTGGTGACTGAAACAAATGAAACATTTGGTGAAAATTGTGGCATAGTGGGGTTTTTTGGTCTTTTAAATGTACCAAACACGTGAGGAGTCTCTAAAATCCAAATGATAGTCAGCAGAAAGAACTGACAGATGTTTCACAGCTGTGGCATGTGTAGCTCTGTGAACCTGGAAGGAGTCTGCTGTGCCTCAGTTAAAAAATATAAGTTTCATTTAAAAGACTGTGAGCTACTTTTAGGTAAGTTCCCATTATCGGATTCCAGATCTGCTGGAATAACTTACTTTGTCCAGTTCTTGTTCCTGCTGCAACTAATCACAGATTCTGAAGCACTTGGGCCTCATTGGGAGGGTAGCTCCCTCCACACAGATCTGATTGACCCCTGCCACAGACCTCCCACACACCTAACAGGATCAGCGTTCCAGGAGGATGTATCAGAGCTGTAGGGAGAAATCTTTTGCAGTAGACCATATGGTCTTCAGGTCTCCTCTGCACCAAATGTTTTTAACAAAATATCCATGCTGGATTTTTGCAGACTGCAAGAAGCAATCTTCTGACAAACCAGAAGGAAATTCCTTTCTTGTCATTCTTGAAAAAGCAATAATGATGAAATAAAATGTGGCAAAAATTATAATTTTATCTGTTGCTATTCTTGAGTAGTACCAGATTTCTTGCAACTTCTGTTACTGATAGAATATTACTCGTTCCACACCGTTACTTTGGTTTCTGAAACGGGTAAATTTTGAAGAGAAAAAAGAGGCAAAAATAGACTAGGTATCTCTGTAATTGCCTTCACACCTATCTGCAGATACCCTGAGTGCAAGTAATTTGGCAGAACTGCCAGGTTAGGTGAAGAAACAATAAACAGCTTTTCTTCTGCTAGGCCAGACTCTTCCAGCCGGTAGGAATATCTGCACATGAAGCTGACAAAATGTAGCTGTGCAGGCAGAATTAAATCAACCTGGTATTATTAAGGAGACCTGGGTATACATACTGTGAAAATGAGAACATGCTATTGCTTGTGTTTTGCATCTGGAGGTCTGCTTATCCCATTACCGGTAGAGTTTAATAGGGGAAGATGTGGTGGGCAGGGTAAGCCTGTTCCACTCCTTGCAGAATCTTCTTTCTAACTTTGTTTACCCCGTAGGTGCCTGGTTTGAAAATTCATTGGAATTTTTTTTTTTTTTTTTGTGAAAGCACAAGAATATGTTTGCAGGCAGGACAAACTGATACCGAAGGTTATACTCTGAAGTACTTCTTTTGTTGGTATGTGGAAAGAAGACTTGAGCTGCTCAGATGTGTAGGGAATGGATAATAAAGTGCTGACAGTTTTATTTAATTCTCCTTTAACTCAGATATTTAAGTGCTGACTCAAGAACGTGATGTGGACATGTAACACCTTGTGGAGGACTGCAGGTCCAAAACTCAATGATGAAATTCCCAGAGATTGCACATGTCATGACATTATATGAAGTGCCATTTGACATGCCATGCGCCAACCCCAGTGCAAGCTTTTAATGCATCTGTCGTGGTTTTACCCCAGTGGCAGCTGAGCACCACGCAGA